>CM035188.1:12448809-12458938 GCA_020233015.1 Callinectes sapidus | reverse complement strand
TTGTCTTTCTCTTTTCTTTCCTTATTTCAAGAGTTTAAGTCTGGGAAAGGGAATCAGGTCCTTTCAGTCTCTCTAAGTGGTGTGTGCGTGTGCGTGTGTGTGTGTGTGTGTGTGTGTGTGTGTGTGTGTGTGTGTGTGCGTGTGTGTGTGTGTGTGTGTGTGTGTTGCTTTCTCTCAAGCGGTCAATACTTTTAATGCGGTTTTGTGACTAAGACAACAACAACAACAACAACAAGAAAACTATTACTACTACTACTACTACTACTTCTACTTACGTTTTCCAGTTAGTAACACCTGTAAGTCTTCCTTCCTCCTTCCGCAACACTCACGCTCCGCAAAACCTGACGAAGAAAAGAATAAACCACAAATATATAATAAAAACATTCCTTTCTCTACCACGTGTTGTTTTGATTCCCTCTATTTGTTTACACACACAAATGGACCACGTGACCTCTTGTTTACATACACAGCTGATCACGTGGCCTTGTTTACCATTGAGAGAGAGAGAGAGAGAGAGAGAGAGAGAGAGAGAGAGAGAGAGAGAGAGAGAGCATAACAGCACTAATACACAAACTTGTATAATTAATTCACCTTCTTCCTCTTCCTTCCTTCCCTTCCTTCCCTCCCTTCTTTCTCTCTCATCCCTCCTTGCCTCTCTTCCTTCTATCTCTCCCATCTTTCCTTCCCTCTCTTCCTTCTCTCCCCATCCTTCCTTCCCTCCCTTCCTTCTCTCCATATCCCTCCTTCCCTCCCTTCCTTCTCTCCATATCCCTCCTTCCCTCCCATCTCTCCTTTCCTCCCTTTCTTCTCTCCCCATCCTTCCTTCCTTCCCTTCCTTCATTCCCATGTTTCCTTCCCTCCCTTCCTTCTCTCCATATCCCTCCTTCCCTACCTCCCTTCCCTCCCTATCCTTCTCTCTCTCTCTTCCTTCCCTTACCTCCCTTCTCTCCCATCCCTCCTTCCCTCCAATTCACTTGTCTCCATTTCGCTTCTAACTCCCGCAGGTAAGTCTTGGGAACTTAATTTGCCGCGAGTTATTAATAGTTTGTGCTCAAGTGTTAGAGTTAAGTTAATTGGCGTGTGGTTGTTGTAAGGCGCAGGAAGAGGAGGTGGAGGAGGAGGAGGAAGAGGAAGAGGAGGAGGAGGAGAGGAGATAGAAAAAGGAGACGTTTAAAAATAATAAAACACAAAATAGAAGGAGAAGAAAAAAATAGGAAAAAAGAATGAGGAAATAGAGAGAAAAGTAAGAGAAAAACGAGTCAAATAAACAAGATAATATATTCCCGAAATTACGGAAGAGGAAAAATAGGACGAACAGAGAGAGAGAGAGAGAGAGAGAGAGAGAGAGAGAGAGAGAGAGAGAGAGAGAGAGAGAGAGAGAGAGAGAGAGACAGACAGACGGAGAGTCACTAATTACTTTCATCAAGACTCAGTGACGCTTTGCATGAAAGTAGGAAATTTTCTGCATTGAGATTAAAGACACAGGAGTAATCAAAACTCATCAAGTGTTTGTTGCGGTTGGGTAAAAATACATTTGTTTTTCTTCTTCTTTTCGCTCTCATAATTAACACTTGTAACGTTGTTTTATTAGTGACTTTGTCTTACTGTTCTTTGACTTTTTTTAGGGGGTATATTGAAGCAGAGTATACATAATTCTGGGACATTTAATTGCTACCTCGCATGTTTATTTGTGTTTTTTAGTATTTCACCTACATGTGCTGGTAATATAACTGCAGTGGTATTATTACGTCTAGAGATATTTGCTTGGAGTGTATGTGTTCTGTATTCTTGTTTATGTGCTGTAGCGAGTTTAGTTTTTAATATAAAACCATTCGCTATTACTAACCAATGTCAAATTTCATGCAGTCTCTTGTTATAAACCAGAAGACAAAGCTGAAATGTAACTATACCGAATAAAAAAAGAGAAAACAAATCACGAAAATATGTTAACCTTAATATAATTTCCTTTTAATATGTAAAGTAAAATTAAACAGATTGCATTGTACTCTATTTTCTCTTACTATGTAAAGTAGAATTAAACCGATCTCGTTCCACTGTATTCTAAAAGTACATCCCGTCAGTGGTATATGTTTTCCTCATATTTTGTAGTGAAAAAAAAAAAAAAAAGTGAAGCTGTTGAATATTGAGATGGAAGGAAATTTCACCGTGTTTTACCTTCCCAGTTTCGCTAAGGTAAACAAACGGAAAAACTCTGCACAACAGTTCATCTCTCCTCTTTTTTCTCTTCTTTTTTTTCTATCTCTCTGGACGCGGTTCTATTTTAGGGATGAACACTAAGCCAAAATATCAATGTTTTTTTTCCTGTGTATATTTTCTTTTTGTAACGGGTAGTAATTGCCTCGGTTGTCAGAGTGCCGTATCATAACTATTATACGTTTTTCTTCTTTAACTTTAATGACTCTTTCTCCTTTTACTCCTTTATTGATTTTTATCTTTTTATTGAGTTATTTAGGATTATTAATACCTTCAGTACTGGGACACCTTTTCACCTTGAGTTTTTGGTATGATTACACGATGTTAGAGAGTGTCTATGGAGATAAGAAGAATAATGACCTCAGTCTGTACTGTTTTAATCCCTACATGAGTTTCCGAAATTATATAAAATCTCCCAATAGTAAGTAGAATGAGTATGAAAGCGCGTCACCGAACTGAAGGAGTTAATTTCTTTACACACTTATTTTCTTTAATCTTTAGATCTTTACATATATTTTTCTTTTCTTCTTTTTTTTTCTCTTGACTTTGGACCAGCATGAGCTCATCAAAGTGTCTCATGCTTTCATATGAGCAACTTCAGTTTTCGATAGTGTGTTGTACATGTGAAATACTCTCCGACTCTATGCTCCCTCCGTCCCTCCGTGCCTGCTTCCCATGTCAGCCTTTGTTTTTGTTGTGTTTGTGGTTGTGATGGTAAAACAGTCCAGAAACTAAGCAACACTTGTAACGCTCCTCACGTCATGTCCATATTGGGGATGAAATGTATATATATGTTTTTTACTGGGTTTTATTTGTATTTTTCTAGTGCCACCTGTAAGTTCCGTCCACCACTGCTGAATAAACCAAGTGACTATTAATAAAAGATGAATCATACGTAGCAAAATATATGAAGGCATGAATAAAAGGGAAAGCAATGCATGTAATAATCAATAAAGTCTGCAGTTAATAATTGGATGAAAAACTAAACAATAATGCAAAGAAAGGAGTCTCTAAGCACAAGTCTAAGTCTAAGCACAAGTCTAAGTCCCATCCAGACTTCGAATGTTGCAATTACTTTTAGTTTCAGGTAAAATTAGAAAGACAGTAGTATCTAGGCTTTAATTAAATGAGTAACTAAACTAGAAAGAAAAAAAGATAGAAAGTCTCGGCAATGTCATCTTCCACGCTTCAAATGTTACTACTACTTCCACACGGAGGAACATGAAGAGCTAACAATAGAATAATAAATAAACTCGTAATTAATTGGATGAGTAACTAAACAGTAAATAAAAAGTAAAGAAATCACGTCAGCATTCCCTCCTTACCTTCAAACATTACTATTACTTTCAGAGTGAGGAACATGAAGAACTAAAAATAAAATAATGAATAAAACCGTCATTAATTGTATGAGTAACTAAACTGGAAAGAAAAATTGAATAAATCTCGTCAGTACTCTCTTCTAACCTATTACTTGAGACTGAGGAACATGAAGAACTAAAAATAGAATAATGAATAAAACCAAGTCATTAAATAGGTGAGTCACTAAACTAAATAAGAATAAAAAAAAAGAAAGAAAATATTTACATACGAACGCGGAATTTCTCGTCACTATTCCGCTCCAATCTTCAAATTTCGCAATTACTTGGAGACTGAGGTGCGTGAGGTGCGATCATTTTTACAAGACGGTGTTATTATCCATCTCGATGCTCCCGGGTCGCGTCAGTCTCGCCCACCAGGCCAGCGCGGAGCATTCAGGGTGCAGCAGCCTTGACGCTCCCTCCCCTTTAACACAGCAGCTGATGATGAGGATGTATTGCAAGGCACCGACAAGATCTCAGGGAAGGGTTGCCGCAGTTATGGCGCTGTGTCGGACCCTGGGAACTGGTGATGGAGGTGGTGGTGATGGTGATGATGCATGGTATTATTATCATTATTATTGTTATCGTTATTATTTCACAGGTTTGGCGTGGGTAGTGTTGATTGATGGGGAAAAGAAAGAAGGGTAAGGTTGCAATATTGTTTTTTTCTGACCTTCTCCTGTGTTTTCCTTTCCGTCAAATTGTTGTTTACCTGGTATTAGCATCGACCAGTGTTGCTGTTGTTGATGTTGTTCCATGTATCGGTATCCATTAGCGTAAAAAGAAATCTTGCCCCGTGAAATATTGTCATACCCTGAATTACGCATTTCTTATGGTACAGTTCCTGATATGCTGCGAGTATTTCTTTCTATAGTGTCATTATTAAATTTTAGAAACAATGAAGATGTAAACAAGGTAATTATACGCCCTATCATAACCATCATCACCAAAATCATCTCCACTGTTATCCAATGCTTGAAAATCCGTATTTCTTATAAACCACGTTGTAATTTCCCCAGTATGCATATAGAACCCCCTCGTTGATTATCTCCTTCACCTCTGCTGTGGCGGGATGTCAGTATGTGTGATATCTTGAAGGTCACGTGCCGCCCACAGAGAGAGAATGGTGGAGGCAGCAGGAGGAACAGCCCGGCAGAGCGAGTAATGATGATTAGAGGTGGCCAGGTCAAGGCTGCCGCTCTGTGTTGCAATTATCACCTGACAGCCGGCCAAAAATTCGTATTTCATAAACGTGGCTCCGTTGTTTTTAGTAATCGAGGCAAGCTTCACTCCAAACGAGGATTAGGTGAAGGTTATCCACTCTGGCCACACTAGAATAAGGTGAAGTGAAGTAACCCTAATGACCAAACCTAACCTAACTTAACTTAGCCTAACTTCACTAAACCTAACCTAACCAAACGTAACCAAACCAAATTAAATCTAACCTAACCAAACCAAACCAAATTAAGCTAAACCAAACCAAACCTAACTAGACAAAAGCTAACCAAACTTAAATTAACCTAACCAAACCAAACCTAACCTTAACCCTAACCTAACCTAACGCATGTATAGTTAGAGCGGCTGAAATTTTAGGGTAACACACACACACACACACACACACACACACACACACACACACACAGGGTTCGTACCATCAGCACCGCCGCCCTTCATCCCTGTTCACGTTGAGTGGCTGAAAATCACCTTGATCCCGCTCGCATAAACGTCCCGGGCAGCGTTGTGGGAACCATTGGACCCGCAGTGTGCCTCGGGGAACATATTGGGGCGTGCTACCTAGGATGGAATAGGCGGGCTCTCTCTCCCTCTCTCTTTCTCCTTACCACACACACACACACACACCGGCTCATATTCATAGTTAACTTGGTCTCTCACCGCGACAAACTTCCAAGGCCACAGAAACGACTAGCAGAGTTTTCAAGATGGTTTTCTCTATATGATAAACTAAAAATCCTGCTAATTCATCACCAAAACGATTAAAATACAATTGAAAATAGAGTATATTCAATTAGAGCCTTTAGAAATTAGTGGTGGTGAGCGAGCTAAGCGTTTCAGATTACGCCCCCCCCTCTTTCCCCCCCCACACATTCTTCATTACAAAAAAAAGTCAATGCATTGTATTGATTATGACCTAAACTCAATGTGAAATGCAGTAAAGAAAAGGTGTTATAAAAGATAGTGCTAATGATCTAATTGAATAAAATGTGTAAAACGATCAAATAAAGTGAAGAATAATGTATTTCTAGAATTCCCTTCTGTTATGATAAAGTAACATCAATGTGAAGTAAACAGATAAACTCTCGCTTATCACCAAACACGCTGCCTTGAAATGAAATTGATGAGAAAAAGAATGTGAAACGATTAAGTCAACGGAAAATGAATAAATCTTGAATTCAGGTATAGCAAAAATGTGGACAGGACATTTTATGCGCTGAGCAGATTAAAAATGGGAGATTAGAGTAACAATGGCAACGTTGGGATAACAAAGGAAGGCCGGACAGACACAGAACCAGATGGGGAGATGAGGTACGAACTTTTGCAGGAACAGATGGGGAGTCGACAGAGATGAGTGAAGAAGGTTAGGGGGGGCTTTGTCCTGCACGGGGCTCATAGAGGCTGATGCTAATGGAGATAGATAACCACCAATTGTATGCTCTCTCTCTCTCTCTCTCTCTCTCTCTCTCTCTCTCTCTCTCTCTCTCTCTCTCTCTCTCTCTCTCTCTCTCTCTCTCTCTCTAAGGTAAAATGTGTGTGAATGATTGTAGAGTGTGATTGGAAGTGTGTATGAGAGCGCACCATCACTTGCCTTCCCCTGGTGTGTGTTTGTGTTTTGGGGGGTGGGGATTGACAGTCCGCTGATGGCATCCACTTTATTATATGCGTGATGCTTCCATAAATCTTCATACATCTGTGTCGTTTGGTGGTGACAGCTGTGCTTTTATAGCCATGGTGGTATCAGCGGTTGTCCCTGTTATAAGGTAAGATGTAGAAGCCCATTTATTGATTTTTGTAAGTTGAGTATGACTATTTTGTGGAGTGATGTATATGATTTATATTCTTTTTCTTTAGTCTCCTGTATTCATAAGGAGAAATATTAGAATTATTTTTCGTGTTCACTTTGGACTATAAGATAGATGAGTATCGCGTGTATGGGTGCGCGAAGGATGTTCACTGAAACTGTGTGTTTGTGTGTGTGTGTGTGTGTGTGTGTGTGTGTGTGTGTGTGTGTGTGTGTGTGTGTGTGTGTGTGTGTGTGTGTGTTTGTGTGTAATAATTAATAATAATGATAATAATTAACGGTTTATTGGAAAGCAGCCTACAATTTTTGGCTGAAAACCTACAGGTTATACAAATCCTTATATTCTAACATCCGTACACCTTAAACACCGACCACCGGGCCTAAGTCTACCCAGTCGTGTGCGTGTGCGTGTGCGTGTGAGTGAGTGAGTAATTGTAAGTGAGTGAGTGAGTAAATGGTGATGTGGGATTAAAATAGGATAGAGCTGGGCTCAGAGTGCAGTTTTGCAAAGGAAAGCTGTAAAGCAACGGCTTTGTATGCGATGTCTTAGCACTTAAAGGTCAAAGACAACTTTCCGGAAACAACTTCAGTGGAGGTAAATGTTTTCTGAGGTCTTAAAAGATGGGAATGTTTGTGAACCTTTTCGGCCGCTGAAAGTTTTCCAGGATTCAAAGAGCACACCGCCTACCATGATATCAAGATGCTTTTCCAGAGACCGTTCCATTTGCATGAACACTCGAACGGCGTGGCGGCTTGGCAAATGAAGACACATTGCTGCTAGATTTGGTTCGGTATTCGTTCTAAGGGAATTTGTGAAAAACTATACGTAACTCCCTTTGCTTCTCTCGTGAAGTGTAGGGAGTGCCTCTGTGCATGGAGTAATGTCCTCTGTACGTTACTGACTACAGGAGTGAGGGTTACTTGCAATACGTATTCCAGAAAAGTTTGTGCAATTTGTGTGTGTGTGTGTGTGTGTGTGTGTTAGGGAAGCACTAGATAGACATGGGACTAGAAATATCGCCATCACACACACACACACACACAGACACACACACACACGCACACACACACACACACACACACACACACACACACACAGAGACACACACACACACACACACACACACACACACACACACACACACACACACACACATCCATGTTACATCAAGCCTCTTCTGATTCCACCGCTCGGCAAGAGAACCACCGCGATGCAGTTTGGGCGTGAAAACAGTAAATAAACTGTAAATATAACCTCCCTCTACTTAGCGCCCGCCGCACCCTTTGACACTGTTGAAGGGCTAATACTGCATTTGCTGGCGCCCTCGCGTTAGACTAAATATGTCCGTGTGTATATGTTGGAGTACGTGTATTCTTTTTTTCTATTAAAGATGTATCTGTGTCATTGGTTCTGTCTCTCTCTCTCTCTCTCTCTCTCTCTCTCTCTCTCTCTCTCTCTCTCTCTCTCTCTCTCTCTCTCTCTCTCTCTCTCTCTCTCTCTGTATTTCCCGTCGTGTTCTCTCCCTGGTTTTGCCCCCTGCAATATATATGAGTAAATATTTCAAAGCACACCCTTCCATAAATTGTGAAGGGGCGTCTACTTTTTTTGTCGGTGTCGCGGGAACAATGGTTATAGTTAAGCTGGAATGATCCGCAACTTTGTTGTTGTTGTTCCTTCTTGTATTCAGTAAAAGAATTTTGAAATGAAAGTGTAATAAGTTCATCCCCCTGACATAAATTATACGCGCTGGTCATGGAAGCGTTTTTAATATGTGTGCTGGGAATTCAAGTAGTGGTTTGCGTCGGAATGTATTTTTGTTCCTTGTGTGTTTCAGCCGTGACGGACAGCCTCTTGTACTGTTTGTTTCCCTTTTCTATATTAATACTTCACAACTACGGGCTTTTTTCAGGCTATAATATTAAAGCTTATAGTCAACCTATTACTTAATCTGAATTGCTATGGAAATATTGTTTCATAGGAGCCGACAGAACATTGTGGTTATATGAATATATATATTTACACATATACGGGGAGAAGGCAACTTTGTTATTGTTTGTTGTTTGCTTTATTCAGAATACTACACCATTCATTGGACAGAGAGAGAGAGAGAGAGAGAGAGAGAGAGAGAGAGAGAGAGAGAGAGAGAGACGAGAGAGACGAGAGACGAGAGCAGGTGGAAGCGGTTTGTGCGTGTATGAGAGGAGTGGGAGGGTACATGCGTGTGTTTGTGTCATTATTTGTTTACACCTTTATTTGTTTGTGTTGCCGCTGCTCGCTTGTGTGGGTCGTTGGCCTGGAGCTGGAACCTCGACCCTCCGGCGGTGTGTGAGCCGTGCAAGTCGAGGGAGAGCCGCGGTCCGTGATGAATGAGGAGCTGTTTTTCGAGGCCCAGCAATGAGCGACAAAAAAACGTTTTCCGGGGAACAGAGTAAGATAAATTTGCCTCACTGGGACCTGCATCATGGTGACAAGGGAGAATTTTATCACAGGTAATGGACTTTCAGTTATCCTTAATGTGTCGTACAAAGCTGGAGACTCAAGATCATTTTTTCCCTCTTCGTTTTGTCCGTTTTTTCCTTTCGTTTTTTTTTTCTTTTTTCTTTTTTTTCTCCAGCATTAGTCTTACTTTGGCAGATCTGGAGTTTCCTTCAAAGGGCTTCTGGGGTTGTATTTCGAGTTTTTGTTTCCTGTTTCGGTGGACTTACTTATCGTGCCAAGTACAGTTTACAATGAACTGTGACGAAACGATGAAATAGTAGAATTCAAAAGGGAGAATTGAATTAAACGAAAAATTGGCTTAAAATTCTAAAAAAGCTAAACATTGAAAAATAGATGGAAGAGTTTTTACAGACATATAAGAAAATCTTAATTTGATTTTCTTTTTCATTAGAGTATAGTGGCATAGAATTACGTTTTTTGCATCAAGAGACTTCAGACGACAAACCAGATTATCCTTCTCTTGTAAGATCAGTTTTTTTTCCTCAGTCACTTGCATGTCTTCTTTTTTTTACATCTATGAATCTCCTTTCTTATTTTTCTCTCTTCCTCTCGTTTAGTAAGTGTTTATCTGTAGGTCTTTATTACCGGAATAAAACACCATTAAGAACCGATATTATCTGAGGCTAAAAAGTATCCATCTATTAATCACAAAGAAACACAGAAGAAAAATGAAAAGTAACTGATTTGTTTCTTTGATACTATTTGGAAGTAGAACCCGTAATTTTGTAAAGGTTGAGGTCTCTTCCCACCCATTCTTCTTCATTCCCACTCTTGTTACTGTCACGCACGGCCGAGTTCACGTGCTGTCGAGTTTTCATTCTTAGTATACAGTGTGGAAAAGTTTTAATGCACCTGTCCCTCCGCCAGCTCATTCCTTTCGTCTGTCCTCACGACTCCACGGAATCTTCGAAATCTCCCATTCTATAGTGACAAGACTTTATAAACTCCCCTGAGACCAATACGCAGTTACATCACATTAGAAGTCGTATATGAATGGATAAAGTCAAAGATTTTAGGAGC
>CM035188.1:12441309-12446309 GCA_020233015.1 Callinectes sapidus | reverse complement strand
CGCGTCATGAGTCTGGCACTTGAAAGGGGTAGGGATTCTCTCTTTCACGATTTATACGAAAGGAAAAAGACAATTTGGAAGCTAAGAGATGATCGTGCATGGGGAGATTATAATAAATTTCCGTCTTATTGTCCTATATATATGATGCTTTTATGTTAACTGGTTTAAGAAACTTGTATGGAGGAGTTATCTTTTCTGCGTTTCATACGAAAGGAAAAGACTGTTTGGAGGCTAAAAGATGACAGTGTATTGATATATTTTAATGAAGTTTCATCTTACTGTTCTGTATTAGATGCTTTCACGTCAACTTGTGTAAGAATTTTTTGTGGACGACTTTTCTCTCCTACGCAGTATACGAAAGAAAAAGACAATTTGGAGGCTAAACAACGACCGTGTATGGAGAGAGATTGTAATACTTTTTCGTCTTACTGTCCTACGTTAGTTGCTTTCACGTTAACTGATATAAGACACTTGTGTGGACGAGTTCTCTCTCCTACACATTATACGAAGCAGAATGACAATTTGGAGACATTGTAAGAGAGACATTGTAACACATTTTCGTCCTACTGTCCTACATTAGATGCTTTTAGGTTAACTGATATAAGAAACTTGGGTGGTGGTGGTGTCGGGTGAGGAGGCGTGGCGGCGGGGAGAGGTGAGTCCCTCGTCAGCAGGCAGTCACTCGTGGTAATAGCGGTGGCGACCATTGGCCTGGGAAGGGGAGCAGCTGCTTGCCAGTGCTACACTCGTTTGGGGGTGATTTGTGTGTAAGAGTTCTGTCGCCCTGCTACCACCACCACCACAACCACCACCACTATGACCACCAGCAACACCACCAGCGACACCACCAACACCAACACTGTCACGGCCACCTTTATTACTACTCGTAGTTTTATTGGTACTGTTCCTGCTATACTTTTGTCATTTCTCGAACTTGTATTTATTTGTAGTGGCGATTTGAAGCTGCATTTGCCACTGATGGGAGTTTCAATAATGATAGTTAAGTTTGACGATACTGATGGTAATAGCTATGATGGGGAAAAAACGATTATATATTAATGATGAAGGTAACAGTAATGATAAATGGATGAAAAATGGTTAGATGAAACAGAAAAAAAAAAGAAAAGCAGAAAATATTATGAAGAAACACACACACACACACACTCACACACACACACACACACACACACACACACACACACACACACACACACACACTCTCTCTCTCTCTCTCTCTCTCTCTCTCTCTCTCTCTGAAATAGTGTTAGGCCTAGAAATGTTGTGCGCCTTTCTTGTCTACTTTGTGATAAGAAGCTGCCGTCTGAGTGCCCATTCCCCTCCACTTTCTCTCTCTCTCTCTCTCTCTCTCTCTCTCTCTCTCTCTCTCTCTCTCTCTCTCTCTCTCTCTCTCTCTCTCTCTCTCTCTCTCAAGTGGTAAAATACATGATTCTTTTCGAATTCTAGGAGGTTAATCGATAGGGAGTGAAAAGGCTTTGAAAATGCTGTCTCTGTTACGTTATTGGTTCCGTTACCGCCTATCTAGATTAGTATGGGGCTTGTTGAGATCGATAGAACCTTTGAAATAGCCCTATGATGTCCCTATTATAGCCTCGTTTGGGAAGGTCTCTATGTGGTGATAAGTGGTGGAGACTTTTATGTTGACCTAACAGATGGTCGGTTTTCACTATCATCTATTTCAAATGTTAACCCCGTCAGTACTGGGACACATTTTTATATTTATTCTGCTTTTGATTTATCAATTTTCTAGTCTCAGAAACCCGTGTAAGAATTAGAATAGTACAGACTCTGACCATTAATCTTCTGACCTCCATAAACCCTTCTTAATATAAAAAAATCGTCTAATCACACTCAAAGTTCGTGTTGAAAATTTGTCCCACTACTAAAGCGGTTAAGCACCAGAAGGACGTATTCTGAAACCAGGGGTATTGTGAAGGCTGAGTATTCGTAAGGAGTGTTATGTAATTTTGTTGGTTTGGGTTTATAGCGTTATGTTGCTGATTATTGTCCTGCCTGGTTTATATTGGAGAGGGTAGGATACATTTGGTTGATAGTAAGACTGATGGTGGTTGTAATTATAGGAAAGGTTCGTGCCTCGGTAATTACGTGATGTTTCGTTGTTGCCTATTTGCCATTACCGCTGCTACTACTACTACTACTACTACTACTACTACTACTACTACTACTACTACTACCACTACCACTACCACTACCACTACTACTACTACTACCACTACTACTACTACTACTACTACTACCACTACCACTACTACTACTACTACTACTACTACTACTACTACTACTACCACTACCACTACTACTACTACTACTACTGCTACTACTACTGTTGCTACTAACAATACTATAATTGGTGGTAATAGCAATAATAACAGACATAATTGTAATATCGTAGTGATTAAACAACAAAACAAGGGTTCCAGGTTGCCTCAGTTCTCATCATTATTAGCCTTCCAACAGCGCAGCGTCAAATATCTTTCAGAGTAACACTTTTTACACAACAATTAATGAAGAACAACAAGTAATTTTACGTGTAAATTCATGACAGTATTTATGCACCGCTAACTTCAGAACAATTTTCATGTATGTTTTAAAATGCTGTTATTACGACTCTCAAACCGAGGACGGATTTTCATAGGGTGCTGTGTCTCTGTTATCATGTTGTGTATATCTAGACACCCACATTGCACATCTCTATTACCACCTCGATTATTGTGCATTAGAGGTACGAAATATGCGCCTCGTCTTTCTCCTGAACTGACTCCATTTGTGGTGAGGGGGCTCGGTTGAAGAGAGGATCCTCAGAGCGTGCAACCCTCCTATTCAAAATAACATCGTAGCGGAATCGATCACCTTGCTCCGTTCCCAAACTTTATGCTCGTTGCCTCAGTTTCGTCTTTTCAGACACAGGTTGATGAGCAAGATCCACTTCTAGGAATCAGAGCGCCCGCCCTTCCCTGTAACAAGAATTTGCGTTCATGCACCATGGCCGGAATAGGCCTCGAATTATCTTGACGGAATGATGGAAATGCATAACCTGGCATAACGCTAGCACAGAATTTAGGAGACTCAGCAGCATCGTGGCACACACAGACATGTGGACTTTAGTGTGTGGCAAGCCTGCTGGTGGTCTCCTTGTTGAGCGTGCCATGGTACAGGTGCCGGTGCAGTTCAAACAGCGAGCCACACACCGCCAGGAATCTTCAGTCTCAAAATTTTCCAAAGGAGTTCACCGTATTCCGATTCGCAAGTTTCCTGCAACACAATGTAAACGGTAAATGTCTTTCTTCGAAAATCACAATGCTTTGGATTCTGCCATTTTTCTTTACGATTGAGAAAACACACTGCACAAGATTTTGTTGCCTCTGCAGGTGAATATTGATAGGGATTAAGAACAGTTTAGCAAATATTTGTAGGCAAAGAAGAACAAACTGATAGATAAAAAATGATAGAGCTTGATATCAGAATATTAAGAGTAAGAAGAATAACGTCGGATACTTTTGGGAAGAAAAGAATTAAAAACGGAAAGGAGTCCACACTCCACTAAGGCTGCAACACTCCAAGCCTTCCCACACTCACGGCACTCTGCACGTCTGGCGTGACGCAGCCACCTGCGGTTTATAATGTGTCGTCCATAATACTGGCTTGCATACTGTTGTCTTTCTCTTCTTGCTTGCATCGGGAATGGGTTTGGTATGTTGCGCACGGCTGTGCATAAATATGTATGCCGACCAAGTTGTGGAAATGGCTTGGAGGGCATGATGGCCGGCGCCCTGTTATCACAGCCTGCTGCTGACTGCACCCTGCTCTCTTTTTGTTAAGAGATTAAAGAAATGCACGCCACTGAGCAGTATTATTGAGTAAATTGACGCGATAACACTAAATGATGGAGTTTTTAAAGAAATTGCTGCAGATATTACAAGTCAATACAGTGCACGTGTTATGTGCTCAAGGGCGTACTACATCCTATGATGTGTGTGTGTGTGTGTGTGTGTGTGTGTGTGTGTGTGTGTGTGTGTGTGTGTGTGTGTGTGCGTGTGGAGTCGGTATTCCTTGGAGGGTTGTGTGTACCTCAGTAAGGTCGGTGGCCTGAATCACGTAGGTAGCTCAGGGTGCAGTGACCAGCCACCATCAGGGTGATCTGAAGGCTCTAAAGCAGTTTTTATGCATGGATACTAATCCCTGAGAGGCGCCGCCCGGAAGACGCTCGTCACTGAGACATTCGTAACAAGTGGTTCAGCTTACCATTCAGACACGTCTGGCTTCCGCCCGTTTTGCAGTACAGTGAACCCGGTTTTAGGGGAACAGTCTCGAGAGGAAGCCGTCTTAAGTGGTTTGATGTCCCACGTCAACCATTCACCCGCAAGGCTTACACAGGAAGCTGCAGGATGGAGGATGCTGGCTGGGCCTCGGCACCAAGGGCCAGTGAGGAGTTGATGCACCATTAATGTGTCTTTGAGCTAGAGAGTTGTTTGCCATGTTCTTTTTACAAATATCTTGACTCTTTTTTCCCTTCTGGTGTATTCATAGATACAAACTCGTGGGGTGCGCTGTGTTTGAATGGCCTCGTGTCTGATCATCATACTGAGGTCAAGCGTAAGTGTTTGAGATGTGCGGTGACTGAGGAACGGGAAGGTGGAGGGTGATCGGTGGAGAGAGATGCATCGCGGTGGGTTGTCAAAGCGGGACCAGTGAGTTACATACATACATACGTACGTCTTGCTGGTGGATGCTTTCTGAACTGCTTGCTCTGTTAGACTGGTTGTGTTTATTTTGCTGATGTGTGTGGGGTGTGTGGTGGGAGTAGTGGCAATCGTTAGTACACACACAGCGGTGAAAGTTTTCAATAAGAAATAATAAAAGAAAAAGAAACAAGAACGGCCACGGGAGGTGATATATATATATATATATATATATATATATATATATATATATATATATATATATATATATCTATATATATA
>CM035188.1:12387626-12400817 GCA_020233015.1 Callinectes sapidus | reverse complement strand
GAGAGAGAGAGAGAGAGAGAGAGAGAGAGAGAGAGAGAGAGAGAGAGAGAGCAATCCATCCATCCATCCATCTATCTATCTGTCTATCCATCAAACTATACTTGTCACCCTCGGGCCTACCCCCCCTCCCCTCTCTCAGCCAGCCAGCCTGTTCGTGGGCGTGGTGTTTTTGCCTGCTAAGGTGTTGATCGGCACCTGCCTGGCCAAACACGGTGTCGGGTGAGGGTCTTGCCAGAAGTGGAAAGAAAGATGGAGTGTTGGTGCCGGAACTGGAGGGGAAAGGAGCTTGAAAGAAGAGTGAGCGTTGAAGTGACCAAGCAAGTGGGAGAGACGAGAGGCTGGAAGAGGGAGGAGAAGGAGGAGCAGCGATGAAAGAAGGCACTGGCAGCAGCAGCAAAAGCCCGTCGACTATGCGTGATGGAGGTTATGAAAAATAGTGGAATAAATTGGGAACGATGAAGATTTTGCGAGGAATATTTATTATTTGCTGGAACTAAACACAGTCTTGCATTTAATTGAAATTTTCATACCCTATCAGTAGCGGGAAGTATTCCTTACCAGTTTTGAGAAAAGATAACGACTAATTTGAAAGGCCGCTGACATAGTTTCTTGTGCTCGTATGATTGTTCTTTTTTCATTAATGATGCTTGCTTCTTTGCCAGCATATCACTTGCATTTGAAACGTGTCTTGAAAACCTCAATAGCTTTTAAAGTCTGTTAAAGATACATTAGAAAAGTTTGGTCGTCTAGTGTTACTATACTCTAATAACACTATAAAGGTTTCTTTTTTCTTTTTTTTAACTTGCGTGTATATTCCGTTTAGTACAGTCATAAAAACATTATATATGTGTTGAGGACTGGAAAGGAGGGGAAAAGAAAGTTAAAACATTTCTTGTTCTATTTTTATTACTAGTCTTCTACTTCACGCTTCGTGCAATACATCTTCACTACTTCAAGCCTCAGTAGACTTCACAGACCCCAACGCATCCCTCCTACCGGGAAATAATGTGAATGTACAGTACGTAGGTGGAATTTTTCGCCCTGTTATTGAGTGAATATTGGTACATAACGATCAGAACTCGTTTGATACAGTAGTACGGCCTCGGATGTCTCTTTTTTGTTGTTGTCGGTTAGAATGTATTGGACAGAACACTGATGACCCACGAAATTAAACAGAGAGAGAGAGAGAGAGAGAGAGAGAGAGAGAGAGAGAGAGAGAGAGAGAGAGAGAGAGAGAGAGAGAGAGAGAGAGAGAGAGATGAAAATTCTCGTGAAACTTAATTGGTTGGTAGAAATATGAACGCAAAATTACGGTCTCAAATATTTGTTAAAGAGATGCCAGTTAATCCTTACGACATGTTTTCAATCCAACATATCTATACACCTTTTTTTTCAACACATCCCCGAGGTACGCGCTCTGGAAGCACTCAGCTGTATAGTTATGGGACGGGGGATAGTTAGGCATGTAGGTCGTGTGTGTGTGTGTGTGTGAGAGAGAGAGAGAGAGAGAGAGAGAGAGAGAGAGAGAGAGAGAGAGAGAGAGAGAGAGAGAGAGAGAGAGAGAAGGGGGGGGGGAAGGTTACCAGCTTAAATACAGTTAATTAATTGTGGCAGCCAACATTAACACAATTGTGTGACGTATGTAATGATTTTAATGGTGATTATAATGCCACTGTTAATGGTTAATAGCATTACCTATTAGTGGAAGTGCTAGTTGTAATAGTAGTAGTAGTAGTAGTAGTAGTAGTAGTAGTAGTAGTAATAGTAGTAGTAGTGGTAGTGGTAGTAGTAGTCGTAGTAGTAGTAGTAGTAGTAGTAGTAGTAGTAGTAGTAGTAGTAGTAGCATTTAGTTATTTCGTTTATGTGTATTTGCCTGAAACGCTTTATTAATGGAGAAAGCACACACTTTATATTTCATTATGAGTCTGATATTGATATTGCTATTCATATTAAATCATAATTAGGAACAATTAGTTTTGCTTTTTCATCGCCTCGTAATGAAGCAATCTTTGTGTTGTGAAATTTTCATGCGTCCTTATTGGATATCATGACGCACGGTAGGTCACAGTGCTGTACAGTGACAAGCATATGATTGTCCTATGTGTTCCCAAACGTTTCAGCTTTCCGTTTTTTTATTTTTTTTTTCGGGGGGGACCACTTAAGAATAATAATTTTGAGAGCATACGGCAAAAAATGGGAAATTTCCTTCTTTCCATCAATAAGATATCTCCACTGAAAGAGCCTCCTGCCGAATTTGTAAAGGCCTTCCAGACAGTTTAGATTCTAATGGTAGCTTAACACTGATCCTACACGGGCATTTGGTGAAATGTAAATAAGAACGTAAGTTAATCATGGTTATTTTCTGAATTGTAAGGTTTTCTAGGATAAATGAATTATTATAAGGTTATATCGATAACTATACTACATTGGCATTGAATAAAACATCCATAAAATCTTATAATCAAGTTCCCTTTAAAAATACAGGTTATGAAACACCAAAACGTTTCAGAAAAGCCGCTATTTACTGCCCAAATGCTCCTTTCCCTCCGCCACTCCCTCTGCCCACGTCAAACTTAATCACTTACTCGAGCAAGTCAAAAGGGAAAGGTTAAGGAACAGCACCGCTTACAACAGAAATCGCGTAAGTGTTTCGTTCACGTGAGGCAGTAAAAAAGCAACTAAAGATAAAACAAGAACAATTCATTTTTTAAAATGTTCTCGAAACACCTGATATTGATAATGATAATAATAATAATAATGATTATTATTGTTATTATTATTATTATTATCATAATAATAATAATAATAATAATAATAATAATAATAATAATAATAATAATAATAATAATAATAATAAGATGATGATGAAGAAGAAGAAGAAGAAGAAGAAGAAGAAGGACAGCAACAACAACAACAACAACAACAACAACAACAACAACATGATAATAACAACAGATTGATTTATAGATATTGATACATACATACATATAAATAGATCGAAAGGGTTGGATTGGATCGTATTTGAAAATAAACACAATTATTCTCACTGATAACTTTTCGTTACTTTGTTTCTTTATGATGTTTCTTGTTATTCCTTATTTCAATGGTATATATATTATATTTTATAGCATTTCCCTTTTATTTTAATAATTACGCCCATTTTTCCTCCCCCCCCATCTCTCTCTCTCTCTCTCTCTCTCTCTCTCTCTCTCTCTCTCTCTCTCTCTCTCTCTCTCTCTCTCTCTCTCTCTCTCTGTCTCTCTCTCTCCCCGCCTCCTTTTAGCGCATGGTCTTTGTAGCAATTGTGAAGTGAGTAGAGCTGTGAGTCTTTATAGCCTTTTTTTAGCCAGCGGGAACTGTTGATGGAATTTGGTCGTTTCTTTGAAGTCTGTACAGTGCATGTTTGGATTCACCTCCGTTCTTATAAATTCAGAGAGAAATCCTTGATAGCTATGCAAAATTCTTTAGTAAGATTTCGGCAGGTATTTACACAGCACACATAGATACAGCTGCTTAATTAAAGTGCTTGTATGCAAATGCCCCCCAAGTAAATTCCACCCACGAAGATTGCTCCATTACAATTCACGCCTAAAATGATTCCCCAGAACGTAAACCTCCCCTGCCTAACCTAACATAATTCATCACGGAGTTTGGGAGGGTGCCTTATTTTTAGAGATAATCTGTGGGGGATATTTGCGGGAAAAAAATCTTTACGAGAGAAAATATACTGTGCACAGTTTAAAGTGATATGTACCACCAAAACAACCAGAGGAAACAAAATTAAGCAGAAAATTAAATGATAGATATACAATCCTCTCCCCTCTCTGTGCTATGGAAATTATCATGTTAAATGTTATGCACAGAAAAAATTATATATATATTACGTAATTGAGGGTCAGTTTGTTGACACATTAACAACAGATGCTTTTCATAGAGTGAAAAAAAAGATAATAAAAGCACATGAATATATTACTGCAGTTAATCAGGTTTAATTAGATATTTTGATCACTAATAACTTTAATGAGTGTATCGTGGCCTGCAGCTCATTGATCCAGTGTTGCGGTGGTGACCCTGGAGCATCACCTCACCTTTCACTGCACGGGGAATAACACTCCGACTCACTTCAACTGCTACGGTCGTCAAAGCACTATAGAAAATAAATGTTTGTTCGCGCAGGTAAAGGAAAAAAAGAATTATTATTATTCTCTCTCTCTCTCTCTCTCTCTCTCTCTCTCTCTCTCTCTCTCTCTCTCTCTCTCTCTCTCTCTCTCTCTCTCTCTCTCTCTCTCTTTCCTGTACTGTTTTTAAGAGCTTATTCCAGAATCAGTGAAGGAGATGCTTGCGCTGTCAGAACATTAGCCTCAGCTTCTCTTGCCCCTTCCTCCCTAAGCCAGCCATTCCCTTCCACTCCGCACTGTCTTAACTAACTCCAGTCCGCCTCGGGTGTGTCTGGCGCGGCTCGCTTGGCTCGTGACTGTTCTGCAGAATCACAATATGGAGACTCTCAGGGCAGATGCACACCGCTTGAAGATTCTCCTCCCTTGTTGTCTTACGAAAGCTCTTTAGTCTCTGTTCCTTCACCCATTTAATCTCTGCTCAAACGTTTCGGCATATTCGCCAAAGAATTTCCATTATTTAAAAGCTTGAGTGTAATAAGACAAGGAAAGCCGTGTTTATATAATTAATGGAGCGTGTAGAAGTGTAACAGTGTGGTGTGTTGAGACGACTGAATGCGCTTCTAGTGTTGATAACTTCTGAGACGCCACCAAATGCAAATGGCAATTGAATTGAACACTCCACAATAATGGTAGTTGTAATGTTTTAGAATGTTCGTTTGCCCGGTGACATATATCAAACTTTTTTTTTTGTATGCTGAAAGTCCAGTGAATTGTTGCTCATATTCCAAAGCAAATGAAAACGAAAGCGAGCATCAGTATCACGCCGGTAACCTTTAGGAAGTTCCGTAGTACCCAAATTGTGGAGTATTGGTGGAAGGTTTGACCGCGGCAGAACTCTTGACATCTGTCTGGAGCAGCTGCGTCTCTCTTCCGGGTATATTACTTATAAAGTGTTATCCTTTTTTTAAAGAAATGTTGACACGTTAGAGCTAGGAAAATAGCTCCCGAGCAATATTTTCCATTGAATATTCTTGGAAATTAATGACTTTTCTTCATCTTGATATGAATTTTAATTGTTTATTTCTTGGAATGTGAGGAGATTTGTAATTGTACTTGTCATATAGAGCTCTAGTTTACAGTAACGTCATTGTTGAGGGAAGCACAAAGAGCAAGCAAGGAAATGTTACCACTCACACTGAGGCCGTGTTGTAGGACATGGCTTATTCTGAGCATTGTAGCAGGGCAGCATAAAGTGGCCTTCAGCTGGACATACCTACTAGTAACTCTCATGACGCAGAGGGACAGTTATTGCTGAGGGTCGATGTGCACTGTCCGTCCCATAACCTTATAATCAGACAACGACCACGACTGTTCTGCAGGATTGAATATCAGTGCTTGTTTTTATGATCCCTCTCACGAACACACACACACACACACACACACACACACACACACACACACACACACACACACACACACACACGCACACACATGACATAACTTGACATTATTTAAGAGTGAGGTTTCAAGACTTTTGGCTAATTCTTTGACCTTTAAAGGAACTGGCAAGTTAGAGGCCTTTTTATTCTCAGTGTGTTTGTTACCCTTTGCCAGCTTCCCCACTCTTACATAACACACACACACACACACACACACACACACACACACACACACACACACACACACACACACACAGCATATACAAACTTTCAAATTCGTGACGAAACTCCAAAGTACACATTAAAAATTATCACTCTGACTCCTTAGAGATAAACAAGGCTGTATTTGTAATCCTCCCTTCTTAATTTTTTCATACTTTTTTTTGTGAGCGAAGAAGTCAGCGTCTCTGAGTCTCTCCCCTCGCCTTATCTGCCTCCAGCCCACCTCCGCTCGCCGTGAAATTAGGTTCCTTTATCATTCTAACACAGCGCTAAATGGGAGGGGGCCGAGCCGTTGTCAAGGAGACACTCGCTTCCCTAACACGAGCCTCATACCATGATAATTTCCCTCTGATTAAAGCTATTCCTGTGGCGTTAGGTTACACGGAGCCCGGTGCGGTGGTGCTGCTTTTCCGCCCCTCTGGATGCAGGATTCTCTTTCTTAAAAGTAATATATCATTATGACACTAAAAGCAGCCAATTAAAGTCATGTTGTTGCGACAAATTACGAACATCAGGAAGTTTGTGTCATTGTCAAAAAAGTAAATATGTTGTGGTAAAAAGGTGTTTAGATGTCAGTGCTTTAAAAAATGGCATGTAATAACAAACATAAGCGTGTCGAGGTGTTGGTCTTCATTGTTTTTTTAATTTTTTTTATCTGACTTTTATTTTTTGTTTTTTGGTATTATCGTGTGTAAAATGCATAGTTTATACTCATAAGTTCTCATTGCATGGCCATTATGTTCGTATATCAGCATGCAGAATATGGAATGTTGAAGTAGTAGAATGGAGCACAGAGAGCGCGGGGCTTCTCTGTCAAGGTCTGTTGCGAGCCACGTCAGGGAAAAAGAAGTTTAATTAAAGATCCAACACAGCAAACGAGTAAGCAGAGGACGTAAAACAACGACATGATGCGATGTGTCACATTCTTCCAGGGCTGGATTGCTGCCGCACAAATTTGACAGTGTGTTTTGCATCATTTATCTTTAGAAAAATGTTGGCGGTACTTTGTCCACCAGGACAGATGTGTCGTGAACAGCTTTTATAACTGTCTATTTTTTCATTAAAACCTATGTAGAAATTCTATGTAAGACGGGAAACCGGACAAGGGCAACAAAAAGTGTGATAAAAAAAACACACTGAGGTGCAGTCTTTACAATGTTGAAAGGAAAGGGGACTGAGGTTGAAATAAGAGTCATCATATTCTTTCGTTATTTTTCTTTTCAATCATGAGTAAGTAACGTATGTGTAATACTATGTGCTTGTAGTTTGTATAAAGGAAGACAGTTGTCATTATATATATATATATATATATATATATATATATATATATATATATATATATATATATATATATATATATATATATATATATATATGTATTATGGACACTGCTCACCTTTTTGTCCAATTTAACACTGAAATTTGAAGCAGGTAAGGATTGTTAAAGTATCTCAGATTCCCTATCTACCACCACACTGTGTTCATTTATCGAAAGTTTGAACAAATAAGCAATTTAACTTTAGTCCAATAGTTTCTGTGACTAGTTTTAAAATAGCAATTGACTTTCGTAAGTAAATTTCTTTGCCGGTGTTGCGTTTTTTTTTTTTCTATCTTTTTTTTTTGTTTGTTTTTTTTGTGTAAGGCTTGGCCGGTCCCAGGCAAGGTTGGGTTAGGTTTGGCTCACTCAGCCTTGAAATGGATGTCAGTCACCTGTGACTGGGAACGTAAAGGCGGCAGATAAAGGATCCAGCCACCCTGCTCCCTATGCCGAGGCCCTGGAAAACCAGCGCTGCGGTCCCACGCCAACGCTAACGCCTTAACACAACACACTTTTACCTTTACGTTTGCTAACAACGAGTTTTCTATTAATAATTATCTCAAGCAATATTTTTTTCATTAAAGGTGTGTACGTATCCACTACCTGGATGCTGCAATAAATCCATTCTTATTTGATATGATATTTGTTAGTCTTGACAAAAGAAAAAAACGTGACTTGCAATGCTCCAGATTGTCATCTTTAAACTCATCGTCTCTTCATTTTATATCAACGTGTAGCGAGGTGGCTAAGGTCAGTGATGACGATGAGCCAATACAAGCTCCCAAATCATTCTTATTTATTACACAGTTTATTGGTCGGACAGAAGAATTAGTTTGGTAATCTCGCCCCCCTAGCACAAAGTTCCGGAAGATATACTTTTAGGTGCCACCTTACTCAGCATACTCGGGCGGAGGTTCATATATCTACGGGAACTCCCATCTGCCTGCCCCGTTAAAAGATGGTGCCACATATATCTGTAGGACGTTTCCGTATTCGGCACCCGGACATAGGATGTAATACAGGAGGTGTGGGAGGTATTCCTGTGGCGCTTGGGTACACAGAGACCAGTGCGGTGTTGAAGCCTATCCGCCACCATCTAGAAGGACGATTCTCTTTCTTAAGCGTAGTATATCACTGCGACGCTTAAAGTAACTAGGTAAGGTTATATTTGTTGTCTATCAAAAAAAAAAAAAATGCATATTACTGTTTATGCTCGTTTGCTAGAACAAGAATAACAACAAGAACTACTACTACTACTACTACTACTACTACTACTACTACTACTACTACTACTACTACTACTACTACTACTACTACTACTACTACTACCACTACTACAAAATAACAACAACAACAACAGCAACAACAACAACAAGAGCAACAATAACAACAACAACAGCAACACTTACCTACACTACACACCCACACATCTACACACACAAACACACACACACACACACACACACGGGTTGATGGGTTGTTTCAGCAGGGAGGGTCGGCTTTCTTTACTTCCTCTAGCCATTCCCTTTTTTCTCCCTACCTTATTTTCCCGCCAAATGGACGTTAGGCTTAGGAATCCTCACTCTCCTGTATCTTTCTCTGATTTGCTTCTGGTGGAGTGTTTGATCATTTCTGGAAAGATAGACGATTCATGCGGAAAATTAACTAAGACAGTGAAATGTTTGCGAGAGCTTTGACTTGAATGTTTAATGATTTTTCGTAAGTGTTTTTCATTATTTCGAATATTTTTATTTATTTACCGGAATTTGATTGGGCATTAGTGGCAAATATGTGTGTCAAAGGCTGGTTTTTATCACAACTACTCTGATATCTGGTTCTTTCATTTAATCAATAACGAGAGAGAGAGAGAGAGAGAGAGAGAGAGAGAGAGAGAGAGAGAGAGAGAGAGAGAGAGAGAGAGAGAGAGAGAGAGAGAGAGAGAGAGAATTATAATCAGAACCACAAGACATATGAACCCGTTTGTCTCATTACGTTTCTGTGGCTTTATTTATTTTATTTGTTTATTTTTTTTCATTCCGAGATTAACTCTCTTTTCTGCCTCCTTGATGTCTTGTCGCTCCTTAACTAGACTACCAGACCTCTTAACATTTACGTTGCTCTCTCGTGGGCTCTAAATTTTAACCTTTGCCATGAACCCACCCAGACATAGTGCAGCTTGAATATCTTACTTTTAATCCAGCAAACTTGTGAACTAATGTATCCTACATTTTGGATAAAAAAAAAAAAGATAGAAAAATGTAACTATCTGGCCCGATTTAACTATTTAGTATAATTTTTTACAAATCGAGAAACAGAAATGTCTACTACGGAAGTGCTTGAAGTTTCAGAATATAACACAGACGCCAGGACCAGATATTGCAACACAGCAATTAGTAGATTAGACATGTGATTACTTCAGCTACGCCTCTGATCATGAAGTAATTAATTGCCGGAGATCTGAACTTGTCCATTTGATTTGCTGTGAGGTGCCTGTGTCACAATTAGACATTATGACAGAAAGCGTCGTTGTATTAAATATTCTAATTCTTCTCAATTAATAAAAGTGTCAACGACGATTTCACCATTGAGATGTTAGCATTATATTGGAAGTCTGTCTCCTGAATGGTGCTTTATCAGTAAGTGTTTTTTATGACTTTTTCTTCAATAAATCTTACCCATGGAGAATAATGTACATAAAGAGTGTTCCTCCTTCTTCTTCCAACTCAATATATTCTAATGATATAGTATAATATAAAGTTGGTATGTTCTTTAAGAAATACAATTTTGAAACTTAATTCACAGGAAAAGAAATGCATGTAAATTACATTATTAACCCTTGACTCCTGTTTGGTACATTTTTCCATATTTACTAATCACTAAAACCTTGACCTTGCTCTTTAGCCACATTGAATCTTTAAACTGTGCAGATTTTATAAAACTACTTTTAACCCATTCTTTTAGATTTTCAAAATGATTTCGTATATTTCTGGTGCTTCTAAATTTTCATATCGCAGTGAGTCTTAAGGATGACGTTCCCCATGATAAACGGAGATCCTTCCATCATTATTAATCTACCAACTCCAATGGACGCACTGTACTCCTTCTAAGGCTTCAGTCGCGTGGATATTGCTAATAACCCGTTGGTGTTTAATGAAGCCACATGAGTTTCATCCCCCTGAAGTGCTTTGCAGGTCATCACAGTTGCCTGATTGTTTGGTCCATGGTTGATGCCTCGTCTGAGAAGTTAAGTCCGGGGCGTATTATTGAGAAATACTCATTAATGATACTGTTACAATGAAAATAATCAACACTCTGTCTATGAGTAATGAAAAAGTAGACGTGTTTCGTTAGTAAAGATAATTATATGTACACTACAAACCTACATAATCTTAAGAGAAGGAAAAAAACACATTATACAACTGAAGTCTTAATGATAAAACAGATGAAGAGAAAGGGAAGTTTAAAGGAAGAGTGGAAAAATTTATAGCTGAGGAGGGTAAGTGGAAGTAGATTGAAATATTTAATCAGGGACTGCAATATGTATTTCTAACATCTCCTTGCTGCTTCCCTTACTTTTTGCCTTGACTTTTCCTTGGGTAATAAAAAAAAATGCAGTGCATACAAAGGCGAAGTAGGTCATTGTGGAGAGCGGGTACTATTTGAGAGAAAAGAGAATACTGGCGACCCGATAACTATTTAAACAGCAGTAAAAGACGATACTCTAATTATGCAGGTAAAATATAGCTCAAGTTTACAAAGTTAAGATACTAAACTCCATTCTACTAAAAGCCGGAAGAAAGTCTTTTGTAATTCACCACTTACTCTTCTGTCACACTTTACGTTCTAAAGAAAAGGAAATTATACATTTTTTTCATTTCTTCTTTATTTTCACCACACCCTGCTTCCCTCAATGGAATCTTCACTTCCACTAGTGCCGGTGTAGCCACAACACAGCCATTATATCTCTGCTCCAGGACTTTTACTTTTAAATCTACAAGTTTTCCCTTATCTGTTCGGACCACTCGCTCGGCCACCGGAGGGCTTTGTGTGTGTGTGTGTGTGTGTGTGTGTGTGTGTGTGTGTGCGTGTGTGCGTGTGTGTGTGTGTGTGTGTGTGTGTGTGTGTGTGTGTGTGTGTTTTAGTCAGTAAAGGAGAAAGACAAACACAGAGACATTGACAGGAAGAAGTTATCAGACATACACGGAAGCAGAGAAGCAGACGGAATAATAGTCAAACAAAGGATCCACTAGACAGGTTCACAACACTCCACCAGCAAAGGTCATCCGAGACGGTCACTTCCTCGTCTCATATTCCATCACTTCCCTCGACAGTTTGACGTGAAATCAGCAGTGCGCAATATCTCTTCGCATCAATTTGCGAGTACCCCCTAAAAAAAGATGGCAGTAATGAGGTAAAAACTGCAAAAATAAAGAAAAAAACACGTCATGTGTAGCTTCTTTAACTTTCGTGTCTCTTTTTTTCTTGTCGTGCAAATGGAATGTGAATTACGTGTTTTTTTCGGCCCTCCCTCAAGTAAATTTGCTCTTGAAAGTTCAGTACAGTACTTTAATTATATTTTTTTACTGTTACTAGCTGGTGGTTTGATATCATGCTTCTCCTCCTCCTCCTACTTCTTCTTTCTTCTTCTTCTTCTTCTTCTTCTTCTTCTTCTTCTTCTTCTTCTTCTTCTTCTTCTTCTTCTTCTTCTTCTTCTTCTTCTTCTTCTTCTTCTGTTGAATGACCATTTTCCGCATAAAAGACTTAATCAAACAAAAGACAGTAATCGAAATTAAACTTAGATCTTTTGCTCCTTTTGTAATTTAGTGGTATATCTTTTCGTTCTCATGCAATATTTGATAAACATTTTAAGATATTCTACCTTTAAGAAAAAAGAAATCCCAGGCATTAGCGAGGTATTAATTTCCAAGATTACGTAGCTGCAAGTTGAACTATAATTAGTATAAAAGGAAATATTGTGGTTTATTATAATTCTGACAGTTTCAATTAATTTACAAGTGAACTTTTAGGATTGGGAAATTATAAGGAGTCAGTCGTGGAATATGTAACCGCAATTAACTGGTAAGCAAATTAATCATAACTATTCAGCATTGGTTCGAACTGAAACTGTCATATGGTATGTTGATTACATGGCAAATTATCAATAGTTCATGCAGAAGTAATTTTGATAATTAACTGCGAAAAAAAAAACTATTAGTAACATGGTCAGTAAAAATATAGTAGTTTTGATCTTCTGTTCGTGATACTGATATCATGGAAATCACCAAAATAATCCAAATTAGTAGTTTTAGCAATTTATGTAGGGAAATATTTGGCAATTTTTATCTTCAGGCAATATTTATTCATTGACAATACAAGCATAATGCATATATTAATCGCAGTGGGCGTGTGACAACCGTAAGAACATCCGTGAATGGCAAATACAAAGTGGTACGAGTGACAGTGATAAATGTCTGCTGTAATATAGAGTAAATTGGATCTAAATCAAACCAGGTATATCCGACTTCAGAGGCCATAACAGGCACGAGAGCCAGACACACACGGGAAAGGTAATAAGTTTAACAGGCAAAGGGGGTGAGAGGGCAGGTACATAGAGGCGGTGTGTGGGTGAAGCGAACACACTCACTAATAACATCACGGTATAGAACAAGCACCATTTGGCAAAGCGACTTAACACGACTGTCTGTATATATTGTGTGTGACCTCAAAATACGATTACTAGTCAACCCTCCATTGCCACGATTACAGGATATCCTTTTAACATGCGCCTGGGAAACATTTCGTGCGTATGCTCTCTAATAATGTTATGGGGCGCTACGGAAGTACTGGTCAATCGTGTCTTTTTATTAAATTTATTAATGTTTCTCACTTGCATTCTTGTTCATTTCACGGGTTGGTATCATTTGGTTGAATTATTTTCTCTATTTTCTGTTTATCCTTGCTTGGCGCCATTCACGAAGACATCAAAGAGAGAGAGAGAGAGAGAGAGAGAGAGAGAGAGAGAGAGAGAGAGAGAGAGAGAGAGAGAGAGAGAGAGACAGACAGACAGACAGATTGTGATGTACTTTTACATTTT
>CM035188.1:12382626-12385126 GCA_020233015.1 Callinectes sapidus | reverse complement strand
GTGTGTGTGTGTGTGTGTGTGTGTGTGTTGTGGTATACATGTTATTTCTTCAATTTTTTCTTTCTCTCTTTAGTTATTTGATATTTTTCCATAAAATTTTACGGCAAAATATCTTCACTTTATAATTTCTTTTCAAATTTTAGCAGACTTCAAGAAGCTCTACCTCCCCTTCTTGTGTAAAAGTTCTCCTATTGAGTTGTATGTCTTTCCCCCTCTTGCAGTGTGTCCGTTTACCTTTCCGTGCCTTGTCTCGTGCTCACATTCTTTTCCTCCATACAAAGGTCATCATCCCATTCCCTTCCCTCTCCGCACTCCCTCACTTCTGCACGAGAAAGACCAACAAAACTTTTTCCTTGACAAGTTCTAAGACAAATATCTTTCATCTTCCATTTTCTCTAATTTGGGAAAGTAAATATGAAGCGATGTGACGGCTCTCGAAACTAACTCAGCCACTTGATAGACTTGCTTATTTGTTTCCTTGTAATAGTGAACGAAATTTCTTGTAATGCTTCTATCATTTACTTACTACGTTGAAAAAAAATAAGTGTATCTAATAACGAGACTAAGCGATCGATTTCTGGCTACAAATGTTCTGCTCTGTACATTAAAACTTGAAGTAATAAATTGTTGTGTCTTCAAGTGCATGATATCATATTTTTCTTCTCTTCACTTTGTCATGTATGGATCCGTTTGTCTTCATTGTGTTGGACTGAAACAAAGTGACTTTAAAATGGAAATTTTGAAGGGAACTAACAGTCATTGAAATACTTTATGAGGAAAGGGAAATGCCTTTGTTTCTCGTAATGTTGTTGATATATCTCCATACCTTGGGCCAAAACCAATAGCCATAATACCTTTGAGCTTAGTGGAGGTGTGTTAGAGGGTGAGTTTACGATAAGTCTTGCTATATCATCGCCATAACCATTAATTGCATATTGTGAATGTTGTGAAAACAAAAAGTGGCTAAAAGAGATTGAAGTTACTCGTTGCTCTCTGTGCTGCCACTTGTTTGTAAGATGATTCCCGTATCTGGTGTCTCGCTTCCTAATCTTTGTTTCATTGAATTTCTACTTTTATCTGTCTCTCTATCTGTATGCGTACCTGCCTATCTGTGACTCTCTCTGCCTGTCTCTTAGTCTATCTGTCCTAGATATGTTTCAGTGCGAGCTGCCACTATTCACCGGCATCTACCTCGATATTGGAGGACTCGTCTCTTTGTTTCAGTGGTCATGTGCTGAACAAATCCTTCCTGGCTTGCGTACTGAAGACTTAAAGCAGTATTCAATTAGGCCAGTTAAAAATACCATGTAAGAAAACAACGTAAATGCAAGACCTCACTCATTTCTGTGTTTAATTATAACCAGACAGAGTTAATATATCGTTTCTGTGTGTGGTGCACTTGCAGGCTATGTTACAGTTAGTGAGTGCATTATGCTCATCATTTTTTCCTCTTGGATGGGAAGCGAAGGGAAGTGCTCGTGTCATCTGAAATATTTATGCAAGAGTAAAATTCAAAGCCTGCAGCTGCGATTCGATTCTGGACGTGAGTAGAATTTGAACGGAAAGGCTAATGACTCTGATGCATGAGGTTAATGGAGGCCCCTCTAACACACCTGCTGCCTTGAATAACTGCATGTTTGATCGGTAATATATGAGTCGCATAGTACTGTAGCCTCCTCACTAATAGCCAGAGTACGCTTCCTCTCTTTCCAATTCAGTTTTGATTGGTATTCTGCCGGACTCTTGGTACCGTGTCTTTTATAATGTATTGCTCTGTCCTACTTCACAGAGCAACGAGAGTAAGAACAACACACACAGGTGATTTGAAAGTGTTCATAAATTCTAACTTGAATTTGACTTCATTTTGAATATGCTTATTTTTGGTTGGTAAGAAAGGAACCATAGTCGTGAGGAGGGGGGGGGGGGATAAGAACATATTGTGAGATTCTCTCTCTCTCTCTCTCTCTCTCTCTCTCTCTCTCTCTCTCTCTCTCTCTCTCTCTCTCTCTCTCTCTCTCTCTCTCTCTCTCTCTCCCCTCTCATTCTTGAAAAATAAGGTACAGTTGTGTGGCCTTTAAAGCCCAGATCATTGTTACAAAATTTTCGATTCACAAACTTTGTACAAACAGGAGCGGCATTTTACAAAAAACAGGAAATACTATCCCGCGCTGGTAAATTACGAATGCAATGTAAAACTGTAAAACTATAAATTTCGTTATGTACCGTGAAAAATTAAACTAAAATGCGTGCAAAAGCCTCCATTACTTGTTTAAGGCAATTTATACATTCCGCCAAAAACTACTATGATGTGGGAGGTTAATCTTCTAAACACTATTTCAAGTTTATCTTATTAGGAGAGTGATTTATTTTCAGATTATAGAAAATTAATCTATATATTTTCATAAATACATTTTTTTTCAATATTGTCATTTTAAGCGTATTTTGATTTCCTCGTTGCTGTTGATGATGATGATGATGATGATGATGATGATGATGATGA
>CM035188.1:12340583-12355583 GCA_020233015.1 Callinectes sapidus | reverse complement strand
CAGCAAGAGAGAGAGAGAGAGAGAGAGAGAGAGAGAGAGAGAGAGAGAGAGAGAGAGAGAGAGAGAGAGAGAGAGAGAGAGAGAGAGAGAGAGAGAGAGAGAGAGAGAGAGAGAGAGATGAATGTGAAAAGTATCGAACACCATCCTCGTCATCTTTACATTTCGCCAATACCTGTGCGTTGCCTCCAGATGTGACTTAAGGGACGCTGACAGAAGAGAAAAGAAACACAAATAAAAGGGGTTTCATCTGGCGCAAGGCTCCTGGGTAAAGAAGTTCGCTCTTGAAAACATGAACTCTCAAAGAAATACTGTGCAAAAAATACAATACTGCCGTAAATAAAGAGACAATTTTGTAATGGCGTTGGTAATGTGCTGCTTTCATTGATATGATAACAAAAAGGAACTGAGATCAAATGAGAAACCCGACAATAAACAGTGTCTTTGGGCACAGAATTTTTAAGTGGTAGTTATTTATACAACAAGAAGCGATCAGGATTGCTACACGAAGTTAGTTAAGTTCATTCAGATGCTCTTTAAAGTATTTATCCAACGTATTCCATGACTTGTATATGTAATGAAAAATGGAAATGATTCCATTAGGTACCACAACAGCTTAGGTCATATGGCACAACTAGGGTGAACGGGAGAACGCTACATCTCCTATTGGATTCGAACCCGGGCCGCCGGTACCAAGCCAACTATGTCACCCAGCCCCCTTTGTAATGAAAATAACAATATTTCTCGAGTTCCCGTAAGTTTTACATATCTCTGATCAACAAAGCTCGCAATTAGAATAAATATAGAGAAAAAGTATGAAGATGAAGCTTTTTACCCTTCGTAGATCCTTACTGAAAAGAGTAATAATGAGTAATGGAGTAATAAGAACAGAGTGGAAGGCGAGTGATTCGCTGTTGACGTGTAATGCCGTGTTCTGAAAAGTACCCGTGCACCTTATTCATTAACTGCCTCCAACATGTAATCAACTCCTATGTCCCTTTCATGGTTTTAAGAGCATTTCAATAATTCTGGCGAGTATTTAATTTGGATTCTGTATCATCTACAAAGGACACACTCGCAGAAACCTAATTAACATACATATGACCTTTCAAAACAGTACAGAGAAGAGAACTAAGTGTTAGAGAATGTTTAATCTTCTACCTAGAACAAGGCAGATGTCTTTAACTATGTATTACACTGTCAGGGTATGAGCCTCGCTACGCCATCTCTCCGACAAGTAAGACGGGTAGCACAAAGGACACCACCACCACAACCTCTGTGTCTTTGGCTGTTGCTGCTGCTGCTGCTGCTGCTGCTCTCATCCACTCTGATCCCATCGCGTGGATTGCTCAAGCTGAATTTGCATGCTGAGTGTTTTACATAGTGGGGTTGATCAAGGCGGGATTCAGTTTGCTCTCGCTACACAAGGGATAACAGCTAAATGTGGCTAAGCCTAAAATGCCTTGGAATTAATAATGTTTCATACATAACTTGCTTTCCGTCTTTCATGATTATGTACTGAAAAGATTTATATATTTGTCATAGATTAAGAAAAGGAGCAAGTGGAATCAAATATTAAAAACAAAATTAAGGTAATTTTACGTGAAAAAAAAACACGATAACAGTTGTTCCTTTTCATTGTCTGACAGTCTGCACTTACTTAACGAAGCTCTCTGGTCGAACTTTTAATTATGTCCCGCCATTGAGAGATACTGCAGGAAGTCCTAGAAAGACCTTCAATTCATTACCCTTGAATAGGATGCCAATAAGTATGAAGTCTTTTTTAGAAGGAAAGAGAAGACTTGAAAGTTATTATGTATTTTCTTTCCCTTTCTTTGCTCTGCGGTGGACGAAGAGGGAGTGGTGAAGGTTGGCGACTGTTGCCTCTCTGCCCTCCTAGGTCAATTGACTTTTATTTACTGAGAACGTTTATGCTCTTTGTGATGTCTGACGCTTTGATGATGGTAAATATGCTTTCATACCTAGGCTTCCCCGCATGCCTACCTTCGCGCTGTCGACCTCTTCTTTTCTATTTGCTTCCTGCAGAACCACACACACACACACACACACACACACACACACACACACACACACACACAGAGAGAGAGAGAGAGAGAGAGAGAGAGAGAGAGAGAGAGAGAGAGAGAGAGAGAGAGAGAGAGAGAGAGAGAGAGAGAGAGAGAGTGTGTGTGTGTGTCTGTTTATATGTAAGTGGGCGTGAGTGTGCAATGGGTGGGTGTGTGTGTGCGTGTGTTTGTAAGATGCTTTTCTGTCGTGCATGAGCGCAGCCAAGCCAAGCAATCATGAAGGATTTTCTCGCACAAAGTCGGACTTTCACGCCATCACAGGAGAAAGCCTCAACATTTCCCCATCAATTAGCAAATCTTGAAGGTAGAGAGTAAAATATTTCATTCCCACTTTTTGAATGTGAATCTGTTATTACGTGAGATTTCTTTCTTAGAATGAAAGCTTTTAAAAAACATTGTGCAAGAGAGAGAGAGAGAGAGAGAGAGAGAGAGAGAGAGAGGGAGAGAGTATATTTTTTTGTTTCGGAATCACAGAGACAAAGGGGAAGGGTATGGGTGCTTGGCCACGGAGATTGGGGCGCTTTATGTAAATTTAATTATCTGGCCGTTTCCCTGTGTACTCACCGCTGCTCCTGTCTGTGTTTACCTTTGCCCTCCACGACTCCTATGCAGAATAATGCTACAGAAAAAAAGACTAAGCCAGCGCAAACAAGTTATAAATTCTTTGACTCCAGCAATTGTACTAATAATACTCATTATCGTGTCGAGGGAATTACCTGAGCGTCCCTTACTCGCCCCGTCAGACTAATTAGCGTGATTAAACCTGGTCCACTTTTAAACACGCGTCCGCACACCGCCGATACCTTCTTCATTACTTGGTGAAGGTGAATTACAGGTTTGCAATGATTTATGTGATTGCACTTCCCAAATATTCATTATAATTTACGGTCGAGGTAATGCTGGAACTATTTGGTGAGGATTTATAGTTATATTGCACTTAACAATTTGGTGATAAATATCGGTACGTGTTTGTGTGACCGGTGCGGGTATGAATCTTTAAAGGTTTAGTCAGAGGCGTGAATATGATATTATATGTACGTAAGAAGACTGCAAAAAGCCCCAAGAGAAAACCATGGAGGCATATTTCAGCCTATGCAGCAAAGTAGGAAGCGGTGAGCGTGTGGCGATACAATGGTAGGAATCTTGGCTTCAGATGAGCATCCTGCGTGTCAGTTGACTACCAGGGGATTGAGTGTAAGGATCAAGGCAGCTGATCTGGTTGGTGTACTCAGGCAGGGACATGTTTGTTCCTTAAGGGGACGGACAAATTAGTAGGCTTTTTATTTTGATTGTTTTCGTTGCACCTGGCCAGCTTCCCCCCTCTCACATGAAAAAGAAAAATGTTGCAGACTTTCCGTGTCAACTTCCCCTTCTTACATAAAAAAAAAGTTGAATTCTCGTGCCAAGTTAAGACGAACAGTCAGCAAACTCACATGGTTCACACTTGCGTTGCGCGCCCTCTTGTTGTCATCTAAGGTTTCCATAAAGCTCAGGTGGGAAAAGTTTAGAAAGGAATAATATCATTGTTATCTGTATTTGATGTCTTACCGAATACTTTCATATCCTAACGCTCTTAAGTGAATATTGGACAGTAAAAACCTTCAATGTGACTTTTCTCTATTGTGTCATATGGATCAGAAGCAAGTGGCAGATTCCTGGCACGTATTTTTTTCTCCTTCAATCTCCAATTCTCTTTATTGACATTTTTTGTATGGTAGACGAGTGTCATCCTTTCCTTTCGTGTACGTGTTCTTTTCCAAACATCATTCGTATTACCGTCGCACACTTGTCACTAATCAGTTGTTTTCAGCGGCATCGCTTCTTTGTTCATTTTCTTACTGAGGGTCAAATCATCACGATAACTTTTCTTCTTCAATGAAAATCATTTGCATCAATCTTCAAAGTTGAATATTTGTTCTTAGCTCATAATATAAACTAGGAACATTTTATCTCATCTCTACCTAAAACATCTTTTATTTGTTCTTTCTTTCCTATTTTAATGTGTAGGAAAGGTTAACTTAATCACCCTTTTTCATGTTTGTGGTTCTGGCTGGCCTCGCTCACAAATAAAAGGTAGTTCTTATACAATCATCTTTTTTTTTATCATAATTTGCGTAAATTGATCCAATGCTATGTTGCAGCACAGTGGAAGGAATGACCGTCGATTAAGTAAAAGAGAGAAAGAGAATAATTGAGCACAAAATGGGAACAAAGCGAACTTCAGGAACCAATCCGTTCCTGCCATGGCCATTATTCCCCGCCGCCTAATCATTGGAGTGCCAGGACCAGGACTGCAACTATTTGTTTCCGATAGCGTTCATTATCAGGGTGTGGAAATCTTACCTTTTCGTTTGAAGTAAACAGTGCACATAACAGTACAGTCAATATCACTGCCTCTCATCAGAACCGCTTCACTCACCGATTGTTTAGCATTATTAGATATTCAACAGAGGTTTCACAAAAAATTTAACTTTTGTCAACTCTACAAGTAATATCAACACTTGAAAAAAAAAAATAGTCTTGTTCAGGAAAGAAAACATACTGAAATTGTACTCCAAATCTTAGTAAGACTATATAAAGATTCTAGGACAGTTCGCTAACATCCCAGTAGTAAGATGTTCGGTTACCGTAAGTAAAGGACCAACATTCAAAAATTTTACTACATGAGATTAAATATTGATCTTCTGGGGAATTTTTTTGATTCCATATGAGTTTGACCACCACAGCCACCAAAAAGCACACAACTAATCATCTTTAATGCCTCTGAAAACGTTTATGAGAGAACAAAGCGTTGAACCTTTGCACCTTGGTCAGCGATCTCGGTCCTGCAGTCTTTGTGTTCTTCGTCGTCACTATCTTCACGCGAAATCTTGAAGCCCAATCTCTCTACCAAGCGTTGTGATCATAAAGGAAACGCTTGGTGGAGAGCTGCTTTCAACTGGCAATTGGTTGTATTTTGTTCCCGGAAATCCTGTTGTTGTTTAGTATGAAAATCTTGACCATGATATTCTACTTCAGTTTTATATTTCGTTTCATCGTGTGTTTTCTTTCTTGTGAGTTTTGATATCATGGAACAGTTCTCTCTCTCTCTCTCTCTCTCTCTCTCTCTCTCTCTCTCTCTCTCTCTCTCTCTCTCTCTCTCTCTCTCTCTCTCTCTCTCTCTCTCTCTCTCTCTCGTTAAGAATACAGGTTTACTCCCATTCATATGCATGTTTACCTACTGATATACGTTTTATCCCTCTAGCTTTCAGTACGATGTTAGTTGTAGTATGAATAACTTCCCCCCACAACAACACAAGAGAGAGAGAGAGAGAGAGAGAGAGAGAGAGAGAGAGAGAGAGAGAGAGAGAGAGAGAGAGAGAGAGAGAGAGAGAGAGAGAGAGAGAGAGAATCTGGTCATGTTATGTGATTCTGTATAATGCTATCCTTCCATCCACCCGCCGGCCTTGTCACATTTAGTTGAACATTCAGAGCATTGCTATTAATTTCTTGTGATCAAAGGTTCGATGAGCGAGACTTAGTACATATGAGGATTTCTGTGACCTTATTCTTCCTCCGTCTATGAAATTACTGGGAATTACACCTCCAAACATTACTCGTTCACAGAAATATTGTTGAAATAACCAAGACTTTCGTCACCGTAAAAAATGGTGGATGAGCTACAATAATCTGCAAAAAATACTTAATGCTTAGGTAACAGACTGCGATATAGATGATAATAGCTAATTATTTTTGCTTCTAGATAACAGATGCATTTGTGAAATTCAACTAATCAACAGCAGCATTAGAGGACAAGCGGACTAGTATTAACGTTGATGCGCTCACACTCACACAACAGAATAACACTCATCGGTTGGAAATCCTTTTTAGACAGAAACACTGCATTGCGCGTAATAATATCCGAGCCACAATAGCAAAGACGGTAAAAGAAAGAGAAAAAAGAGAAAAAAAGAAAAAAAACACATCAATTATTTATCTTCCGTGGGATTGTTATTCAGTTGCTCTTTACTCTTACCATATTTATTTTTCCCTCTTGGCTGGTCCAACTCCCTTCTTACATAGGAAAGAAAAATAATATTGATATGTCTTTTAGTGCCCAGGAGTTCTGAAAAGCAATTTGCAGAAAGAGGGAAATTCTGTACGTGTTATAAATTCTCCTTATTTGTGGTATTGAATTATGTTCTCGCTGTGTCATAAGTCCAGAATACGTAAGTTGCTCGTGGGCTGGCGTGCTCGTACCTTTCAATTTGTCAAGTGGACTATGAGTGGTGAGACTTTGGCATCACGTGGGTGTGTCGCAATGATTGTTGGTTAAGTCTGATTAAGTGTGCTACAGCTATTTTTATTATTCTCCTACATTTCACACTCTCTCTCTCTCTCTCTCTCTCTCTCTCTCTCTCTCTCTCTCTCTCTCTCTCTCTCTCTCTCTCTCTCTCTCTCTCTCTCTCATGTTGTTACGACGACAATTTCAAACACACACACACACACACACACACACACACACACACACACACACACACACACACACACACACACACACACACTTGTTACCCCTAACGGGTCTCGTCCGATCCGGGCCACAATGCACCAAAACAAGGAACGGTCCGAGTGCAACATGTACTGACCAATACTACATCAGTGCGATCCCAAACATTGTGCGGCCAGTAAACCATCAGAATTGTGTTCTAATCTTAAGCCTTCCCTCACCCCTTATGTATATTTTCAGATGTACATGCTGCAACCTTAGTAAACCGTATGATAATGATGTTGTTGTTTGTTTTGTTATTGTTGTTGCTACTATTATTATTATCATTATCATTGCCATTATTACTATTATTGCTGTTATCATTATGCACACCTCAGAAGTTTAAGTTTAAGGTAGAATGAAAAATTTCAGTACCTTGTGAAGAAAAATGGGATAACTGTGTTTGGTTTATTTGAAAGCTTATTATTTTTTTAAAAGCCTCATGACTAGTATGATTGTCATAATTGTCACAATCAGGTAAACACACAACATCTGCTGGCCATAATCGGTTCACTAGCGTGTGGGAGTCTGTGGACACTCTGGGACACGCGCAGTATTAGTCATTCGCCAGGAGACTTAAACTTGTAATCCGCTTCCGTCGCCTGTGTAAACAGACCGCTCGGCCACCCCCTTCTAAATGATGCTGGCCATTTGCGAAGGTAATGTAAGCCAGTGCTGGACAGAAATCAGTTTGCCTGATTTGGTTCAATTGATACACATGTTCTGGTTTGGCTTGTAACTCGGCTTATAGATCCTTATTTTTATGCAGCATTTCAACATTTTTAGATTTAATAATTGGTAATCTTTCATTCACAATACACCTCAGGGTGGCATACTAAAGTCCTACGTGATATTTTGCATCATCAAATAACATGTTTTTCGTACACTGAAACTACTATCCTTTGTTGCCTTTCGATTTTTTTTCCCCGAGTGTATATTTGGTGATACAATGCTGGGATGAAGTGGGGAAAGGCGAGTGGGACACAACACGACACAGGAAGGTTGTGGTGGGTGCGGGTGTTGTGTTCGGTGCTATAATGGATGAGTCTCCCACGAGGACATCAGACCCGGCAAGTGACGCGAGTGTTGGCCAGTGGTCGTAGGTCAGGACTTGCTGGCTGTATCGTGACCGGGATTGCTTTTCTACCTGTAAGGGATGTGTATGTATCAATTGGTCTCTAAATTCATGAGCATTGAATTTTCATAACACAACGACAATTACTTTCATGTGCAATTAGAGTAATTATATGCAGATGTTTTTGCAGAGTTTCCGTAAATGTTATTGTGCGAGTATATTAATTATAATCAAACACTGACTTGTGTGACTCTGAATAATTCGCACCGAAAAAATATATATATTTAATGTGTTTAATATCATATGTGGACTTATATTGAGTGTTGATTGCAGTGACAGCAGTAGAATAGGTGTAGTGCTAACATTTGCGATAACTTATTACTTTAGTAGAAAAAATTGGATGTAAATAAAGCAATAACTTGGTCTTAATAAAAGTCGATGTCCTGAGCCTATCAGTTAAGCGTCTCATGTAAGAATTAAGAAATCGAAGTTCTCGTCAGTCTCACAAAATTGAAGCTCCACTTTTATAACAAATGAAGCGAGGGTCTCGAAGAAGTAATTTTGTTTGGAGTGCAGGTGAAGATAAGCTATAAGACACTTGGTGCTCTTAATTGAATTTTTCTTGAAACAAAAAAACTGAATTCCTTAAATTGTGTGTCAATCAAGTTATCTATCTATTTATCTATCTGCCAAAGTATCTTTCTTTCTTCTTGCTTACCTCTCTGTCTATATATCTGTTTATCTGTCTGCCTACGTATCTATCTACCCATCTATCTATTTATCTATATGTCTGTTTACATATCTATCTCTCTGTCTGTGTTTACCTATCTATCAACGTACCTCAGAAATGCGTACATCCAAATCTTTCAAACTTTGCTACGATTATCAAATATTGTTTATTTTTCCTGCGTTCCTTCAGATAGAACAGTGTTTCGTCGTAATGCATTCGCTGTCATAGTAACGTGTATGTGTGTGACAGTATTGTTCCTGCCTACATTATGACGTTCTTTAACTTTATTCTTGTAAGGCGATGTCAATATCAATGGTAAAAACTCTCCCTGACGCTGCAGAGTGGATGGTGTTTGCCTCTCAGCAGGTATTGGTGCTGTCACTCTTCTTCAACCGATGTGACGTTTGTGCAGAAAAGAATGAAATGCTGAAATGGCAGTGTGTGTGTGTGTGTGTGTGTGTGTGTGTGTGTGTGTGTGTGTGTGTGTGTGTGTGTGTGTGTGTGTGTTCGTTTAGTACTAGTTCTTACGTACAACACACACTACTTCTCACTCCAATTATGACCTTTGCATTGTCACATTACTGAGAGCTGTATTCGCTTGTGATGGTCCATTTCAATTTTTTTTTTCACATTCGTTTCTTTCCAACCATTTTATCGTTACTCATTTTTCAAGAACAGGTTATATTTAATTTAAAAAAGTATTGAGCATTAAGACTCTCCTCCTTATGCATAATATATCACCTACTGAGATATTCATGTGTGTAGTGTAGCGTTGGCCTTCAGTCTTTTACAGGGCAAGAAAAAGTTTCATTTAAAAATCTTCTAATTATGGTTCTCCTTAGTCATGTTCACAGAAAAATGATCTAAAGGCATAGGACCTCATGTACTGTCATGTATTGACTAAAAGGTTTCTTACAGCTCCCCTTATTTTCCTATTTTCCTATTATTTTTTATGTTAGTGGATGAAGCTGGCCAAGGACAACGAAAGCAATGAAGATAAAGTCCAATAATTTGCCAGTGCCTTTATGTCCAAAGAATTAGCCAATATATGTCTTGAAATCTCCCTCTTAAAGAAAGTAAAGTCATTGGAAGTTGGAAATATAGAAGCAGGTAGGAAGTTCCAGAGATTACGTATTATTGTTCTTATTGATGTTTAATATCTCTACTTTATAAGGAAAATACATGTAGTCTTCTTGTATGTAGTAGTGATGGTAGTAGGAATAGTAATAGGTGTAGTGGAAATACTCTCTGTGTGTGTGCGTGTGTGTGTGTGTGTGTGTGTGTGTGTGTGTGTGTGTGTGTGTGTGTGTGTGTGTGTGTGTGTGTAGACGATCATGGTCAATGATTTGAGCTCTCTTCATTTCATTTCGTTCCTTTGATGAACTTCTTCTTCTTCTTCTTCTTCTTCTTCTTCTTCTTTTTTTCACCGCTGATCGAGTAAAACAGACACCTTTATACATAAGACAGTGCTACAGGGATGAGTAAGTGGCTGTGGTTATTTATAGTCTTGCTCGTAGTTTTGATTCCTTGTCTTCTCTCGTGAATGGAAGGTTGGCGTGTCTCCGAATGGTATGTGACGATCCGTGTTTTACTATTGAATGAAGAAAAAAGTTACTCGCTTTTGCAATTTTTAAGAGATATCATGGATTGCGTTTCTCAGACTTTTTATTCGAAGATATTGTGTTTAGATTGAGAGAAAGGTGTATATTTGCTCATATTCTAAGAATTTTATTCCTATGTTTGTTGAAACTCACATTTCCCTTTATAACTACGCAGGTTACACGGAAACCCAAATAATGATAAAGAAAAAAAAAAAAAAATAGCGAGAAACAGAAAATGAAGGAAAGAAAAAGATAAAAAAGAATCACTACATATCATAATTTGACTGACATAACATTTTTTCCCTTACTTAAAAAAAAAAAACTTATCAGTATCTTTATATTGTATTTTCAGTCCACGTCAAATTTATGCGTGTAACTTTTCCAATCAACGGAAAGCTCGAGGTTAATCCACCTTTCATTTAGCAAGTCATCCCTTTCCCCCGCGAGCGACAAGAACAACAGAGTAGTCTCCCTGATCTAACATTGAAACCAGCGCTGATTCACTCCCTCTCGTTTGATCCTCAGTATATAGTGAACTTCTTCCGCGACTTATTTCCATTTTATTGCCTTCTGCCCGCTCGCCATCACCCTCAGGAAGGAACGAGAAAAACCTCCATGTCCCTTCCGTTTGTTGAGGTACTTAGGTTCCTCCCTCACTCTCGTGTTCATCCAGCACCGTCTTTGTTGACAGCCTGTAAAGACAAACAAACAATCTCTCTCTCTCTCTCTCTCTCTCTCTCTCTCTCTCTCTCTCTCTCTCTCTCTCTCTCTCTCTCTCTCTCTCTCTCTCTGTAATTATCGCCTTTTACTTTAATTTTCTTGAGTAGTGTTATGAGCGTACTTTCTTTGCCCATGGATGGAAGTGTGTAATCCAGCGTGTGCAAAGTAGCAATGTGCACGTTGGCAGTCCTCATCCTGCAAGTAATATCCGGTAAGGTCGGAATATCTGCCTTTTAGCCCTTTCATTTCCCCCTCACTACCTGACGTCACAGGGGGACAAACTAATCCGGTTATGAGACCAGCTCTTAGTCCTCCACCAACCCTGTCCTCCGCACTCTACTTCACCTGCGCTAAACACATCAAAATAACCAGCCCTATGTATACTGTGCACTCGAGCTGCCTGCTACACCAATTACTATGAACATGAGATAGATAAAGCGTAAGCTATATTTGTTTTATCTGTTATGTATCTCGTCCCTCAGGTTTTTCTTTGTGTGTTCCCTACAAATCTCTCCCCTCTGAGACATTAACAGAACCAATATTGCCTAACTTTCTTCAAGCGGCAGAGGAGAGGCCGTAATCTCTCTCTCTCTCTCTCTCTCTCTCTCTCTCTCTCTCTCTCTCTCTCTCTCTCTCTCTCTCTCTCTCTCTCATAATAACATAACATAAAAAGAAATAGGGAAGCTAGAAGTGGCCGTTAGACCTATTCGTGGCAGTCCCTGTTTGAGCACCTCTGCCTAATTCCACCTATCATCCTCATCCATAAACTTGTCTAGTCCTCTTATAAAACTCCCCATTGTCTGAGCGCTAACACTATAATGATTGAGTCTGTTCCACTCATCAACTACCATATTTTGAAAACCTGTTCCTTCCTATTTCTCTCCTAAACCTAGATTTCTCCAGCTTGAGCACGTCTCTCTCTCTCTCTCTCTCTCTCTCTCTCTCTCTCTCTCTCTCTCTCTCTCTCTCTCTCTCTCTCTCTCTCTCTCTCTCTCTTTAATATCACCGCTTCGTTCTTACAGAGTTGCCGCGGGAATGAAGCGACTTGGAAAATTAGAAATCGGTCCACACACACACACACACACACACACACACACACACACACACACACACACACACACACACACTGAATAATTGCTCCCTAAGAACAATTTAGGATTCCTCACCTTGTCATTTTGCTTGTAAAGTATTTTTGAATATATATCTTACAGGAAGCAATAAACATAGTGGAAGTTATTTCTTACTACGGGTGTACTTCTTTCGTAAAAAAAAAAAAATCTAAACTGTATTTTATTTTTTATTTTTACATGTTAAAACAAAATTCATATTGGCTGTGCTTGCAAGATGTCCCTGGATAGCGTTTGCCAGCTCGTGATGTATAAGAAAAGAAAAAGGAAATCATTTACAATTTCGTTGTCGGTTGCATTGTATATTAATAGTCCACCTTGTCCAACTGGAGCGTTTGTGAGTAATTCAGTAACAAAGAGGATGTGTTCGTTCTCCCTTTGCACTTTGCCTGAACATGTTACCTGAAATTCATTTGTTTCTTGTTATGTTAGAGCCCTGTGACTAATTTTCTGATTTTCTCAGGTATAGTAATATCAAGATATCTTTTACTGATGCTCGGTATATACAACACACTAACGCCTCCTTCTCTTTGTATACAGTCTCGAAAATTTATATACAGTCTCGAAAAAAAGTCATGACATATTCATTTTTTTAGTGTGTTGCAGTCAATAATAATGACAATTGTAAAGAACAGTTACGTACAATTTTATGGATAAGCAATGAATAATCCATCCGTAAACTTTTGCCTGGAGAGAACGATGGCAAGCGGTCTGATGGAGTCGAGACAGGTGTTACATTTTGAAAGAGGGACGTAAATCTGTGAAGAGAACGAAGGGAAGTGTCCGAGAGAGCAAAAACACCCCATGAATTATGAATGTTTGAGAGATAGGGGAGCAAGATATAAGGAAAACGGAGAGGTATTGAAGAGAGTGAAGTGTTGGCGGATTGAAATATTAAGAAGGAAAGAGTGAAGTAATTATCACACACTCACATACATGAAAAAATAGTAAATCAGTAGGTAGTGGCTCTTATTCCCACTTGATATCCGTTTTCTTTTGATGATAAGACTTTATTAGATCACGTGTTTCGGTTTCTGGCTCCTGTTTCCACCGTCGTAAATTCAACTTCAGGACGTTTTAGAAGCGCTATTTCAACGACCACTTAGGAAATTATTAATAGCGACGTTCCTCAATTTGTGCCTTCTGTTTTACTGATTAATGACGCACTTAATCTTACTTCTTGCCCAGACCTCCCCGCCTTGAGCTGAACACTTTACCCTCGTATGTATTCTTTATGAGGCTCCCTGGAACCCAAATCTTGGCTGCGCCCGATGACAAAGAGTGAGGTTTCAGGGTCTGGTAGGAACGTCCTCCACTCTTCTCGAGGGCTGCACGCTTCCACATGGTTTATCGATGCCCCATATATTAGGTCACTTGACCATTGACGTTCAGGACTCTTGAGAGACGTGTGTTAGTGTGTGGTTCTTGCACGTATTTGTATGATTATACCATTTCATTGTAATTTGAATGCTTACCATACTTCCACTGTGCAAATCAAATATAGGGAACTTTTATTAGTGCATTTATGTATACCAAGGCTTCCGGGCCGTATAAGGCCAGCAGGGAAATTTGATGTGACCCTCAGCGCTGTTCAGAATGGCTACCTCATAAAGCTTTAAGAGTAATGGATGATATATATATATAATATATATATATATATAGAGATATATATATAGTGATATAGATAGATATATATATATATATATATATATATTCACATTGTGTACTGGGCCACATGTAACTTAAATCAAGTTAGTTATCAATTCATTCAGAATAAAGCAGTTTAAAAATACGAAAAAAGTACTAGTATTCTATTTTTTTACTTGTTTATCATTAAGATTTTCTTTGACGGCCGGCGAAATGTGTTAAAACTATTCAAGTGTCTCTTGATAGGACGAGGTTTTCCCATCTCTGATATGTACAATGACAGTGGACGTATGACATGTTTGCGTGGTCAGTGATGATCCCAATAGTTTGGTCCATATCCAATGAATATCAGAATGTGTCAAAAATTTGCGCTTGTATATACAAATTCACTAACTTAGAATGAAAATGAAAAATGAAAGGCTGTATAATTTAACATACCAAAAGTTAATTTATTCAAGCTTATTTTACTTCTGAATCATTTTTTCTAAAAGAGTAAAGTTAGTTTGACAATATATTTGGCCCAAAATCGCGTGGTTCAGATGGCAAATTCTTTCTTGTGGCAACATTTTAATAATGATGATCCTATTTTGTCAAATTCCATATTACTACATTGAAATCCAATGCTGGTGAGTTTGTCCACACTACATAAAAGTTGGGGAGTGTCGTGCTGAGCGCCAAGCCAACCCCACACACTCTTTGTGCAAGATGAAGCTGGAGAGAGGATGGAAGTATGGCAGTGGTGATGTCTTAGGATTTTTCTCTCTTTTTCAGCAAAATGTATATGAGTATCTGCATATCTACATTAATCTCTCTCTCTCTCTCTCTCTCTCTCTCTCTCTCTCTCTCTCTCTCTCTCTCTCTCTCTCTCTCTCTCTCTCTCTCTCTCTCTCTCTCTCTCTCTCTCTCTCTCTCTCTCTCTCTCATCATCATCATTATTATCATCATCATTATCTCTTTTCTCTCATAACTTTTGATAGTCTCAAACTAGGAGAAAATTCGTATTTATTTCTTAATTCCTATCTTTTAGGAACAGGCTCACTGCTTTTAGTAATACTGTGTGTAGCAATGCGGCTAAAAAAACATTCACTGAAAATATATACATTACAATGAACAATGATTACAAAAAATATTTGATTTTAGTACAAAATGCAGTGTGACAGTTCTCTGAATTGTCCATCCATGTCTGAACTGAACTATTGTATTTTGTTGTTCAACTTTGAAAGAGATTTTTGCAGTCATCGGCCACGCTGAAATATAACTTACTGAATTCATACTTGATTATTTGCTAGAAGAACGTGAGACAGACAAGCAGGAAAAGGGGAACACAGAAATGTAGAAATAACTCAGAATAGTTAAAGAAATTAGCACTGCCATAATATTTTTGCACCCAGATCCACTTCCTGTTCGTTGCAACGTGTATACAAATAACAGCTCAAAGAAAGCCGTGAAACTGTAGCATATATATATATATATATATATATATATATATAT
>CM035188.1:12322590-12338499 GCA_020233015.1 Callinectes sapidus | reverse complement strand
TCTCTCTCTCTCTCTCTCTCTCTCTCTCTCTCTCTCTCTCTGTACTTCATGAGAGTCCAAAAAGTGTTAATTGAGCTCTGGGCCTCGCAAGCCAGGTTGAAACGGCATTGTAGGTGCTTGTTGAATATGAGGCTCACATTACGCTCATATACAGAGAGAGAGAGAGAGAGAGAGAGAGAGAGAGAGAGAGAGAGAGAGAGAGAGAGAGAGAGAGAGAGAGAGAGAGTGGGGGGTTATGTAGTTATCAAGTTAGGAAGACCAGTATCCGTGAAAGAAAGAAAAAGGCATATGCAGCATTGTTTCGGATTAAGAAAAAATAGGTTTTTAGATCGCCTAGGTACTTAGTGTTCAAGAGAGACATAGATGGACATAAATTGTTTAGGATAAAGGCAGGCTAAGTTATGTTGACAATAGTATCAGCAGATTTGCTAAACACAAAACTCCGCTCGAGGATACAGAACGCAGTGTTGAATAGGGTATTAGGAAGTATTTATGTATATACATCTATACCACAGCAGCAGCAACTACAACAACAACAATGGTAGTAGTGATAGTAGGAGCAGTAATAGTATATAGTAATAGTAATAATGATAATGTTAATGATGATAACAAAACGAAACACTTTTTACGAGATATGGACAACGCATAACGTGATGCAACGATAGACGATAGCAAAGCTGTGACAGTGATAACAATGCTCTCACACGGACTCGTTATGAGTGAAGTCCCGCCACACGCCATTATTCAAACACCAGCATGAAGTGTGCCCTCCTCACCCCTTGGAGGAAACCTCCGGCTTGTGTCTGGTGTATGGCATACAGCATGCCCCCACACATGGCGAACTGCTTAACCCGGTATATGATGTTATACGGCGGTAATCGATACGCCAATAACATTAAGAATCTTATCGTAGTTTGGACGTTCTCTTTCTCCAATATGAATCGAGTCCAGGCGTTCGGGTCGTGCCGGGCAACTTTTCACACTTTCACTTGGACTTGTTATGAACACAGTCGCCCCATACGCCATTCTTCAAAAAACGGCATGAAGGGTGCACTCCTCATCCCTTAGAGGACAACACCTACTACTACCAGTGTCTGGCGCATGGCGCACAGCGTATCTTTAACACAATGTGACCTGTTCAGTCTGACAGTGGTGATGTGGGATACCGATGCGGCAGTAAGTGATGCACTGATAACATTTTAAAAGTTTCATCCTAGTTTGGCACGTGCTCTTTCTCCAATAAGAGTCCCTCTCATGCATGTTAGCCGCGAACTTTTCCTTAGCAAAGGCTTGACACATACCACGCTTCAAACACTGACATGAAAAGTGCCTCCTCATCCCTTAGAGTACACCTTTTGTTGTCTGCAGTCTCTGTTACATGGTGCACAGCGTCCCCTCACATAGCTGCTCAGCCCGACAGACAATAATTAATCGGTGAATGTGCGGTAGCGAAACAGCGATGAGCGATAACGATGCGGTGATAGATGATATCAGTGCGGCCATATTCGATAGCGATGCGGCGATAGTGTTTAGGAATTTTATTCTAGTTCAGGATGTGTCTTTTCTCACGTAAAGGCTCTCCCTCTGACGGCAGGGCAATCTTCCACGCTCTCACACGGACTCGCCCGTAGCAAAGACCCGCCACACGCCATTCAGCAAACACCGGCATGAAGTGTGTCCTCCTCACCCCTTCACAATCATCACAACCACAACCAGATAAGAATGAACAAAAAATTTAATGTGTTAAGGATGGACAACAAATTCCATTAAGTGTCGTAAATAATTTGCAGTGGAGATTCGAATACTTTTGAACACAATGCCACTGATGTGGAAATAGATAAGACGGGAAACACTATTACAGCACCTAATTCTTTAGCCAGTTGGTTATTTATCTCCTCTACTTTTGACAGGCCGTACGGAAGCTCGTAGAAAAATAATTTGGTTAGTTGGTGGAATAGTGAATTGCAGGGATCATTTGCCTTTTAATTATTTGTAGTTGACTTGCAGATGGCTATTAGGAAAGTGAAATGTCTTTTAGTTACTTGCAGTTCTCTTATAGATGATAAAAAAAATGTGAGGAAGGTGTGAGAAGCGTATTTGAAATGTAGAATCCGATCCTATTTAAGATACTTAGTAGAGGAGTCCCATCGATTTTGGTGAAAAAGTGGCAACAGTGACCGCTGGAGGTGATCTACGGGTGAGCTGGTGTGTGTTAACATGAAGCGTGCGGTGTGTTGAAGGTATAACATGGCCGGTGATGGCTGGCCTTTGTCTCTCAGCTTCAAGACAGACAGGCTGATAGATGTGATGGTACAGGACAGACGAGCAGACAGACAAGTAGACAGACAGATAAAAAAAAAAGACAAGCAGAAAGAGAAACACAGACAAATAAACTAGTGAATTTATAGATAGATAAATACATAGATGAATAGAATCGCCTTATGTATTAAAAATTACTGAGAAAGAAACTCAACTACAAAATAGCGAACGAAGTACTTTAATACTAATAAATTTATTCAAAGATTTCCTTTTGGATCTATTGAAATACATATGCACTTGAAACATAAGGAAACCAAGTTAAAAACTAATGAGAATGTACCCAAGGAAGTCTCTCATCCAAGCTTTGCCCTCAATACCATTACGAGAATTGTCTGATTAAGTTGATGGAGAATGTCTATTGATGGGGATTGAATACGTTCCCCTTTTCGTATGTCACAGTTTTATTATACAAGCACAGCCTTTTTTGTCGATAAGCATACGTAAGCCGCTTATCTGTTGCAGGACATTCTCAACGTTTATGTCTTGGAGCGGATTACATTTACCTTACTGGATACGGTAAAACCAAAATGAAGATTGTTGTTAAGATGCACGGCCTGCTTTTGACAGTTTCTTTCCAAATAGATGAAAATTTAGTAATGCAAGCGTAATGAAAAATGATACACTATTAATTGCTTGAATAAATCAGTGATTTTTATTTCCCTCAGCTCAAATTGAGATAATATTGTTGCAAATGAGGATGAAATTACAACCATGACAGTATATAATTCATTGCATTTTAGTCATGATTCCCCGCACCCATGACCTGTGATACCAGACGGGGGCTCCTGTGGGTTAATCATGACGAGGCTCAGGTTTCCACTCACAGATGAACCAGCCTCGCAACTGGGCCTTGTAGACGGCCTGCTGGGACTGTTAAGGTGACGCTGCTCATGTGTGAAACGATGTTATAGCATGTTCTCTAAACACACACACACACACACACACACACACACACACACACACACACACACACACACACACACACCACTCGCTTCATCGTGTGTCATGGCAACAGCAGTACGGTGTTTTGAGCCACACAGCATCAAAGCTAAGGAGAGTGACACTTCACTCACTTCCACTGTGCTTCGCGTTTTTCCTCGATTGTATCTCCACTGATTTTTTGGTACAATTTTACAAAACGTGACAATTTGTTGATTTGCAGCAGATAGTAGACCTTCAACTCAAAGGAAATTTTAGATACTGGTAGTGTGTTGCAGTTGTTGACCTTGACTGCGTACACGTACATCCCTTCCTAAAATATAACAGTGTTGTGCAGGCTCTCCCTCTGTTGTGCCTCTCGATCCAGAGAACGCATCGTCGAATTGTGACAAACCAGCTCTTAATTTCGCTGCAGAGCCATGACTTCACCACCAAAATTGTGTTCATACTGTGCATTACTCCAAAGCTATGGATCGTCTCCCTTGTTACTGCTGCGGCGTTGCAAGCTGCTGAATAGAATCGTCTAGTGTTGATATTTTAACTTTAAAGTACGGAGATGGCTGTTCCTATGTACATTAACACGAACTACTCACATCATATTCACATTGTTAAGTTTTATATGACATTTGAGGGAAGCAAAGAGGTTGTGGGTTAGGACCCGTAGATGGAAACAGAGAGAAAGGCATTTCACTGTAATCTGACCCACGAGTTTCTAGTATCTTGGGTGTGGTGCTGGCGTGAAGCAGCTGTGAGCTGTGTGGTCTCGCCTGTGTTGTTGTCATGGAGTGAGTGTATCAGCTTTGCGGTGGAGACACTCACCACCACAATGGCTTCTTGCGTATGTAGCTGCCATTCCAAACCATTCTAGTGTGGCAGCCTCGCTTCGTTCCCAGATGTCACACTTTCAGATACGTGGACGAATACGTTTATAATAATTTTCTTCCACACATGGAGAAAAACAGCAAGCGCAAACAAAATGTATCATGAACAACAAGTGTATTTCCAGGAAGGTCATAACGAGAGGAGCAGCCGTCGGGAGCAGGACGGCATGAGACCTCTTCTGCTACAAGCGGATGAGGACATCAGCTTTACTGGTGCCATTTCCAGCTAGTATTGTCAGCGGAGACACGGCGGCTGAAAGACGGCTTGCAGGCACACTAAGGCCTCGCCAAGGCCATAAGGTGCCATCATTCAGACTCGTCGCTTAATAATGCTCACAGAGACGCCTCACCGTAACTCACTCACGGCTTGGCAATGTGTGAACGAAGACAATGCGAACATAACACGGCAGTGCAGATGTGGCAGCATTATGCGACCTCCCTGGCAAGTTGGTACTACTGACGGCAGGAGGCGGCCAGGCGTTAACTGCTGCGCCTCACTGGCGGCCATCCATGTGTCAGCAAGCCAAAATAAATCATTAGATAGATGGCTAAAAAAAAATCCAGTATGTGCAACCATAAGTTTTTTTAAATTGTTTATCTTGTTGTGGCTGTTGCTGCTATACCTACGTACTACAGCTTATAATACTACGACTACTACTACTACTAATGCTACTCTTACTACTCTTACTACTCTCTCTACTACTACTACTACTACTACTACTACTACTACTACCATCCTTTTTGCAAATGATGTTACTCTGGTTAACAAATTGAATTATTATCATGCTTATAATTATTGTTTTGATTAATTATGTTATAAAACTATCATTAAAGCAGATGTGTGTGTGTGTGTGTGTGTGTGTGTGTGTGTGTGTGTGTGTGTGTGTGTGTGTGTGTGTGTGTGTGTGTGTGTGTGTGTGTGCGCGCGCGTGTGCGTGTATGTGTTTGTGTGTAGGGGAGTGGAGTTGATTTCTACAATATTAATTATCTACACTTTTAAAGCCCATGGAAATTTAACTATTTACACACACACACACACACACACACACACACACACACACACACACACACACACACACACACACACACACACACACACACACACAATGATTTCTCCACCGTAATTGTACTGATTTGCATCAAGAAACTACATTATCCATCTGTTAGGACTCCTGAATCACTACAACCTAAGTACCAGTATAATTGAACCAGACCTTCGTAGTATTAGAAATTGAGATCCCTTAATGCCAGAGACAATTATGGTAGTGCGCTAGATACAGACATTAAATAACTTCTGTAGCGCTATTTGTGTTTAACTGCTGAAGGGACTCATTGGTGATGTATATATGGGGGTCCAGGGACTTTGGTGTATCTAGTGAAGCATCGATATAAAGAGGTGGTCATACGAGGAAGCTTTCCAATATAGAGTAACAAATAAGTGAGATAGAAAATAGGTAGGAAAGGATTCAAAGAAACATAGGTAGAAAACATAGGTAGACATACATACATAGACATAAATAGGTAGTAAACAGACATACATACATAGATAGAAAATATAGGTAGACATACATAGGTAGAAAACATAGATAGATGTACATAGGTAAACAAACATAGGTAAAAAAACACAGGTAGACATGCATAGGTAGAAAACATAGATACATAGGAAGAAAACACAAGGAGACATACATAGATAGACATATATAGCTAGAAAATATAGATACACATACATAGGTAGAAAACATAGATGGACATACGTAAGTAGAAAACATAGGTATAAAACAAAGGTAGATATACATAGGTAGAAATCACATGTAGACATACGTAACTAGAAAACATAGATAGACATACGTAAGTAGAAAACATAGAAAGAAATACATAGATAGACATACATAGGTAGAAAAGACTAACACCTGCCGAAAAAGGATCCAAAGGCTTTACACAAAAGAAGTAACGGAAAACGGAAATAAGATGGAGATCACAAAGCCCCAACGGAACTAAAGTTTAAAGTAGTGAAAGTAAAAGTTAAGCTCGTACCTCCAGGGCGATCAGGAACAGCAGGAGAGTGCGGCACCAAACGCTCCGAGTCATTACGTGATGGGCGGGAAAAAAATATAAAATAGATAAATCAACGTAGGAAAATAATATAATAGCCGTAGCTGGTGTGATGGGGATTTAATTATCTTGCAATAGAGATCATAAGGGGCCAGGTTTTTTTTTTTTTTTTTTCTCTCTAGAAACTAACAATACATGACATACAGTACACACAGGATACATTGATAAAAGGCAGAATATATTGTTTCTCTTCACTATTTACAGGTGAAGAAATAAAATACATGAAACTCTATGACGACAAAAGAAACGAGAAAATGTGTCTTGCTGTCAGTGTCTCAGCGAAAAAAAAACAAGGGAATTAAAAAAGACTGAAAGACGGAATACAGTTTTTTTTTTTTTTCGCAGGCAGGAAATTAGACGTCCTTCGCCATGAGAACTTAGACTTTAACTTTACGTACTTGTGACCTCAGTAAAATGTAGAACCTACCGTGTGTGTGTGTGTGTGTGTGTGTGTGTGTGTGTGTGTGTGTGTGTGTGTGTGTGTGTGTGTGTGTGTGTGTGTGTAGAAGTATGGAGGCGTCGGGCAGCGAGGCGTGAGGTGGATCAGCTATATAAGGACCTGTAGGGTTGAGGAAAACCATGAGAATGTTGCCTCCCTCCATAAGTTTAAGTCTTTCCTGGAAGCTTACTTGAAACCCTTGTAAACTCTCTCTCTCTCTCTCTCTCTCTCTCTCTCTCTCTCTCTCTCTCTCTCTCTCTCTCTCTCTCTCTCTCTCTCTCTCTCTCTCTCTCTCAGCTCCTAACACTACGATTCAGAACAAGATTTTAAAAGTTCCACGCTCGCCGCTGGATTGCTTCTAGTCTATACAGTAGAGTGAACATTAGACACATGACGTGCCTAGCGATTATTGGAAAACTATAACAGGCCCAGTGACGTTCCCTTAGCGACCTATTGACAGCGGGGAAAGCGACTGGCTGACCCCCGCTGCCGTCACAAAGATTAGGAAATACAGAATAGGAAAAGGTGATGAATATAGCTAACACGAGGTTTGTCACGATTGTAATAAGAAAATGAAGGAAAGCTCTCCCATAAAGAAATTGAAATATCGTCTCAAAAAAGGACTATAATCTTCCTTAGTTGAAAGAGCCGACTATATCACTCAAAACGTGTCTTAACTTGAGAAACCCGCCACTTGCTTGGAATTGGGAGCGAGGTTGAATACTGGTTCCAGCGCAGTCTCAAGTGCTCCCTGGGAAAAAAAATGTATATAAATAGAGAGAGAGAGGGAGGGGAGAGGGATGGCAGTGGCAATTCTCCCGGTTTGTTGTAGAGCGGTGCATTGGCTTTGGTGGCAGATTGGATGACGCGCCGCCTCCTCCTGGCAGTCCTTGCAGGGAACTAACCACGAGGAAATGCGTCGGTCACTTGGTGTGCGATGTCCTGCCACGCGTGGACACTTTTCCCCCTCGCAGCTCGGCAAGGAAAAATGTCTTGTGTGGATGTCCCTCTTCTCTTAATGGAGGTGGGACGGGGGAAGGTTTACACTCCGGCCAGGTCTTTTCTCTCTTACGGTAGGATTGTGAGCGGTGGGGAAGCTGTTTTCATGTTTACCTTTTCGTTTGTGTATAGTGAGAGTCTTCTATGCACCAACTGTTATTCGATTTAATTAGTTATCATAGAAATTTTAATACTCTTTTGTCCATATTGTCACTAGTATTTTTGGTAATAATATTCAGGAACCGTATTGAAAGAGACTCTAAGGTACGTATTTTTTTTCTTAGACGAATTTGTAGTCTTAAAATCCTTCTTAATCTCCCGAAATTGGTCTTGTACTTGTTAGTTAGTAGCTACTGTACAACAAAAATTTCGTGAGGTTAAGATCAATTTTAAGACTACAACAAACCCGCCTAAAAAAAGTTACATATTTAAGAATCTATGTTAATACGAGCTCAGGTTTATACAGACACACACACACACACACACACACACACACATGCACACACTTATGTCGGAACAGAAAATCATAGTCATTGTGCACCCAGGAAAAAATTTATAATAATCACCACATAAGCGGCTGTTGTTAAGGAGACGTAAAAAAAAGTCGAGCCTCAAATCTGCCACGAAAAATCCTTAACCGCAACACTCTTATTAGCAGACCGCAATACGAAGTGCAAACCCTCATTATCCAGTTTTATGCAATCTTTTGACACGAGAGAGAGAAAGAGAGACGAAAAAAACACCAACGTAGTCCAATTCTCTCTCTCTCTCTCTCTCTCTCTCTCTCTCTCTCTCTCTCTCTCTCTCTCTCTCTCTCTCTCTCTCTCTCTCTCTCTCTCTCATAGATATGAGTTTGTATAGGACATTATATACCCAAAGATATACTGTCGTGTACTATCTATTCTAAGGGCACTACTAACTCTTCAGGTACATCATATACAATACATACATATATATTACAAACATAAACACATTTTAGGTGAACTTAATATGCCACATTTTTATGATTATTTCATTTATCTTATATCTATACATGATACATTGAGTCTCTCTCTCTCTCTCTCTCTCTCTCTCTCTCTCTCTCTCTCTCTCTCTCTCTGATGCAAGTGTTACGGTAAATGTATCTGCGTTCTACTTCTGCAGTGCGCGTCCTCTCAATATTTTCCTTATCTCAGTCTCTCCACATGAGTGAGTGCGTGCGAACCCCCTCATTTCTCACAGCAGACTAGCCTATTGACCTCGCCAGTTACTAGTCTGTCTCACTTTTCCACAGCACGCGGGAGTTGCTGGTTATATGGTGCATGAACGTGTTATAAATTGCCAAGTCAGACGAAGAGATGGGGAAAAAAATCTTTACAAATTCAAGACGGGCTGTTTCGCCTTTCATGTCCGGGATTTTGACTGCGCGCCTGGTACAGTCTTGGTTATCAGTCTCATCAGCTCCTCTCTTTTAACTAACGCTCTCTCATCTTTCATACTTCGTCTCATCGCTGCTATCTTCCCCCACCATTTTCCAGAATACCACATCTTTTCTTCTACAGTACGCTATTCATTATTTTTAACTTCGTCTTGATTTGATTTCTACGAGATGAAACATCAAGGATAAGAAGTAAGAAGAGTTTGTAAAAGTTACTGCTGTATATGTAATATGTGGCCACGACAGTATGATAACCATGGCAACAAATGCAGTAATGTATTTATCTTTTCTATATATAGTCAATGCTGTATATGTATTTTGTGGTTACGACAGCATTTTTCTTATACAATACGGTATTTGTTGTTTAGAATTTTAACTTGATTTGATTTCTACAAGATGAAACACCAAGGATAAGAAGTAAGAAGGGTTTGTAAACATTAATACAGATGGTGTGCATTTCAAGTTCCTTTCTCTCTCTCTCTCTCTCTCTCTCTCTCTCTCTCTCTCTCTCTCTCTCTCTCTCTCTCTCTCTCTCTCTCTCTCTCTCTCTCTCTCTCTCTCTCTCTCTTTCCTTACTAACGAAATTGCAGGAACGAAACTGTGTCGTGACTGTCGCTGGTAACTTCATAATTTAATAATTCACAACTCTTCTTTTTTGGTATCAAGAATAAAGCCAGTCAGTCGTAAAGCCTTTGTATTCTGTTATTGTACGGTGAACAACTGAAGATTTATTAATGTGGTAGTGTGACCGGCGCACTGAAAAAAAAAGATAAGTCTTAAAAATGCTACCTGTGCCAAACTCCTTGTTAAATGTTGCAGAGGCCGCTTTTGTGGAGAGTGGCAGAAAATGAGTCCGGGAACATGAAGAAGATTCTGAGTTGCGTGGCGGACACTTTGCCTGGCGAGTGAACAAAGGAGTTACAGCGTGACCTTAATTGGCGCGGTTGCGGTGAAGGAAGATTGCTACCGTGAAGAAATATATTATTCCAGATACGTGTATTTACAGAGAAAGCTCCTGTGAAAAATTCTAATGAAGAACGTAGTAAAAGGGATTAATGAGATCAATTTGTATTTAATAATATGATTAATTTCTTCCCCTGATTAATCAATGTTTGATATTATCAACAAACGCATCATTTTAAAGAAGCGTCACAGTAGTAAAGTCAAAGTATGAAAGCCAAATCATTAGGTGTAATACTCATGTCTTCAAGGAGAAAAGCTTGTTCACAGCGATGGAAAACAGAGGAAGACGAACATTGCTTATTAGTGAACGGGATGGAGTGGACAAAGTAGTTTACTTGTTCGTTAATAAGACGGAGTGAATAGGGTTGATAATGAAGAGAGAGAGACTTGTGTTGTCCATAATGAGAATGAACTGGAATTTTATATACCTCATAGGGTAGGAATGGGATGTTGATAACAGTTTCGTGCTAAGAGAGAAAACTAATTTGTTTCAAAATATTATATCAGAACATAAAGGAAAGCTTGAAATTCACATGCTGATTTTTAAGAGTGAAAGAATGAAACGGCTTTTGAATTGCAACATGATGTTAATTGTCTCTCTGTGTATAAGAAAAGTCTTTAGATAAAGAAAATTTATTGACTACAACACAATTTTACAATAAAAAGAAGACCTAAAATGTATGACCCTAAAAATTACTCTATTACTAACCTTTTAACAAAGCATGTCACAGGTGCAAAAACATACCAAACTACAAACTAGCAAGAAAAAGAGTAAAATACACACAAATTAAACTAAAAGCTGAATACAAACACAAACACATGAACACACAAACAATTGAAAGTAAAAAAAAAAAAAAAGAAAAAAAAAAAACGCTAAACATACAAACACATGAAACTAAAAGACATGATAAACATTTACTTAAAATTGTGAACTGAATCTAAGAAAATATCTTCTTTGCGCCCAACACGTTTTGCAGGTCGAAAAGTTACGATGCTTTTATCACGTCTGAGTCCAAATAATACTAGCGTAAAATAGACAAGAGGAAGAGTTTTTTTTATTTCTCTTACAAGGGAAAGAACATCACATAAAGCATTTCTCCTTCGTGTATTTCATGAATGAAATCATTTTAACCCCTTCACTACTGGGATACATTTTCACCACGAGTTTTGGGTGTCATTGGACGATTTTGCTGCCATTAAGGAGAGTCTATAGAGGTCAGAAAATTATTGAACATACTCTGTGGTATTTTAATCCCTACATGAATTTCTTATACTGTATAGAATCGCCAAAAAAATAATAAGCAAAGTAAATATTAACATGTGTCCCAGTATCAAAGGGGTTAAACAGTTCTTCCTAAAACTATGTAACTAGTGTTGGTGTAGTTAATTATCCTTTATATGCAAATTATTTTCGGAATAAAGCTAAACATGATTCAGAACATTCCATCTTCGCCAGGAAAACTAAAAATCAGTGTTTTTATTTTTTTGTTATTGTTTGTTTCAACTTTTGATATGAGGGGAGCGTCAAGAGTGATCAATTATTAAACTGACTCGTTTTTTCCAGTGACTTTATCATTTATTTACCACTTGTATTTAGTTATTTTATGAGTGCAATGATTCTTAGAGACCTCTGGGCATTGTCTTCTTTTCAATATTGTAGAGTTCGTTATAGCAACGTTCTTTATATATTCCTGGAACTGTTTTTGCAGGAAACATTTTAATTTGTTTCATTATGAATCAATATTCTCATGAAAAAAAAAATATATATAAAACACTAGACTAGGTTGGTTAATTAACTGCCGGTACCTGTTCCTGATTAACGAAGATTTCACGGTGGGATTTTCTAACTGGTTAATTTAGTACATTCTAGAACTATAATATTGTGTGCCTGACACTATTCCGATCTATGTGGTGAATGTTAAGATGTGTGTGTGATTGTTATAACCATTTATGATAAAACACTGCATGAAGTAAACGGGAATTGAAATGACTGGAATATCCCTGAGGTTGTAACACTAATTTCCATGACTAAACATTGGGTTTTATTCACAGGTTGACAATGACGCTTTGATGGACGTTCCTGTAAGCAAAACATATTTAATTAATGAAATACTAATCACGCTGCACGCACGCACACACACACACACACACACACACACACACACACACACACACACACACACACACACACACACACACACACACACACACACACACACACATTGATTAAAGTAAAGTAAAGTAATGTTGAAGAGATTACGTGGAGCTGCCTTTGTCTTCGAGTTAATTTCTGTCCGTTGGGCCTTTTGAGGGTATCATAGTGAAGAGTCTTAACCAGGGAGGAGGAACACACTGCGACTTCTAAACTACACCAATCTATCTTGTCCAAGTTTGCCTAAGTGCCCATTTATCGACCCGCCTTAGGGGAACAATGAACAGCAGCTGCCAAGGGTCTTCTCGGACAAAAAAAAAAAGAAAAAGTACTGTCCTCCCCCCACACCCTGATGCCCAGAGATAGGAAAGTACTGGTGGCTGTGTCAACCAGAATACAGTATCAGAACATGGAAGAAAAAAACTATTAGAATCGTATTTTTTTTTTTTCTACATATAACTGATCTTTTGTCGTAAATGTTTTTCTTTTTTTTTTTTACATGTTAAGGTATTATTAAGAACCCTGACACTATCAACAGAAATTCTTGTGTATGTACTTTTATCTTAGATGAATTTTATAGTCTTAAAATCCACCTTAACCTTCAAAATTTGGCCTTCTCTTTTAGCCATTTTCTCTTCCGCAATAAATTTCAAGCTGCTGCTGTCATAATGGCTAAAGTACAAAACCAATTTCGGGATGTTAAGATGGATTTTAAAACAAGAAATTCATCTAAGAAAAAGCTACATACTTAGGAATTTCAGTCAGTACGGGATCATGGGCTTATATCATGTAAAAAATAGTCTCCAAATTGTGTAAAAATGTATATGTGGATATTCTGATAAGCTGGGGTAGATGGCGAAAGAACCCAGGCTGAGGAGTACTTTTTTATAGTTGCTTTCAAGGATGCTTCTTCAGAGGAATGCACTGACGAAACTCATGAAGAACATACACTGATGAACTCTGGAACTCCTTACCTGCTTCTATATTTACAACCTCCTATGACTTGGCTTTATTTAAGAGGGAAGGTTCAGTACATTTGTCCCTGAATTTCAGCTAATTCTTTTGATTTTTAAGGGAAATGGCAAATTAGTCGACTTTTTATTTTCATTGTTTTTGTTGTTCTTGCTCAGTTACTCCCTCTTACATAAAAAAAAATCTCCAATCTGTGTTCTCTTTACCTGCCACGCTAAACTCGTTTACTAGATATATTACAACTTACCACCATAACTAGTAAAATCAGTCTAGTAAGGAGCGCTGAAAATTTCGAGTGCCGAGTAGAAACGGACGTGGGGTTGGGTGGAGGGGACGTGGTGGGTCTGGAACATTGCATCTGTGACCCGAGCGTTGGTCCTGAAAACACGTGTTACACAGGCCGCCACTCACCCGAGATAGGACAGAGTTACGGCGGCCTCACTCCTCCAGTGCTTCACAAACGTCACTGGTAGGAGGAGGTTTCTTGTGCCAGTTGTATGTGCCATCACAGATAATTTAGATGGAGGTGATAGTAAATGTGCTTATGGAATTACTATTATTTGTTGGGGTAGTAGTAGTAGTAGTAGTAGTAGTAGTAGTAATAGTAGTAGTAGTAGTAGTAGTAGTAGTAGTAGTAGTAGTAGTAGTAGTGGTGGTAGTAGTAGTAGTAGTAGTAGTAGTAGTAGTAGTAGTAGTGGTAGTAGTGGTAGTAGTAATAGTAGTAACAATAAGGTTATTGATATAAAGATTTAAAAATCAAGTTGATAGTTATTTACTTATTATATATATATAAGATCAATCACAGGTGTATTATTTAAAGGGAACTTCTATTGTTTTAGAAACTTTGTAGAAATCTATATGCCATTATAATTTGTTTACGTAATTACCAAGTTCATATTACACAAGAGCACTGAATGTGTTGAAAGTTACGGTCTTTGTTCTCCTTCAAGACTACACGACACCCCCAGGTATCCCTCACGTGGGCGCCCCTCTGCTCCCCGCCTCTCAATCCACGAGTCCTGGAAATAGAAGCCCTACACCTCCATTTGACCTTTACCGTAATAAACTTTAACTCTATAACTGTTTCTATTTGTTAATTTTATTGAAAGTGCCAAAAGCTAATATTTTTCCCCCATATTTTTTTTTTTTTTACAGCTTTTGGCCTACCGACATTTTTTTTTATCTCGTTAAATAACAGTTTTAAATATTTTGTTTTTTTTTCTAGTTTTCAAAATATATACAAAAATTTGCCGTGTGTTGTGAGGCAAGTGCTTGGGTGAATGAATAAACACGAACCATAATGTTTGTCAGGAGCGGCGACAAGCAACAGTACTGACCACTGCTGGATTTGGCGAGTCACCTGAGAAAGACCTCCGACTTTTATTCAGTGAACCTTTATTTTCTTTCAATTTTGGCAAGACCAACTTCAGAACCAAAGTGAAATAAAAGCTACACGAACTTGACACTGCCACCTAGAATTATTTCACTGATATTGTTTTCATGTTAAGTGTGTGACGTGTACCCAAAAGTTTTATGGCAGTACAGACACTTACGTTATTAAAAACTTTTTTTTTTCTCTAAGAACAGCGAAAAAAGATCATTATTGTGCTTCTAAACTATATTATATCAGTATTAGTAACATGAACATCGCATTTGCTGTTTATGATTATAAAAATGAACCTACTAACAGATACTTAATTTTTATCAATCAACTCCTGTGGCACCCTGAGGGATGCATAGGGCCTCAATGAATTCACGCCACCACCATCTATCCTGTGCCAACTCCTCCAAATCCTCCCAACACTCTTCACCAGCTTCTCGCCTCATTGTGCCCATCCACGTCTCCTTCGGCCTTCCTCTCCCTCTTCTACCCTGCACTTGCCAACCGGGTGTTCCCCGTACAATCACTCCCTCCCTTCTGAAGATGTGTCCTAGCCATTTCCATCGAGACAATCTAACATATTCATCTACCGGTTGCACACCCGTAATTTCTCTCACTCTATCATTTGAAACCCTATCCCACCACTTAACTCCTAAAATCCTTCGCAAAGCCTTATTTTCGAAAACCACGAATTTCTTATCCGATGTTACTGTACTATACCACGATTCATGCCCATAAATCAAAATAGTTCTAACCATAGTTTTATAAATTTTTATTTTAGTGTGTACTGAAAAGTTATTATTATTCCACACAGTTTTTAACATGCCCATCGCTTGATTCGCCTTCCTTAACCCTTCCTCAAACTCCACTTTTAACGATCCATCCATAGACAAAAAGCCACGGTGCAGTGGCTAGCGCGTCTGGCTACGAATCCGTGGGCCCGAGTTCGATCCCGGACGAGGACGGCGCGGACCTCACCCAGGTTTTCATCCTGCACTGGTCGATAAATGGGTACCTAGGGCAACCTAGGGAAGGTAAACTGTGGAAACCCAGATTTCATGCTGGCCCCATGTCCCGGGGTAAGGAACTATTCCACCACAGGCTCAAAGGCCAAGGGGACGGGAGATGAGCGCCCGCAGCTACGCGCTGATACAGCGTAAGCTCCCCACTTTACCTTTACCATATACTACCAAGAACATATAGACTACACTCACCACATGGATATAGAGAGAGAGCCAATATAACAGTATTACACACACACACACACACACACACACACACACACATACACACACACACACACACACACACACACACACACACACACACACACAC
>CM035188.1:12306716-12319961 GCA_020233015.1 Callinectes sapidus | reverse complement strand
GGGGGGGGGGCATAAAAAGTAATTGGAGAAAGAATGAAAAGAAGGAACTGGATGATGATGTAAGAGAGTAGGATCAGGGGGAAGAGGAAGGGAAGGGGGAGATTGTAGTCTTAATAGTAGTTATGGTAGAAGTTGTGCAAAGAACTCAGACAAAAGTGGTCATGTTTAAGCTCGAGGAGGAGGAAAAAGAGGAGATGGAAAACAGCTTCACAAAAAACTGGGAATACATAATGAAAAAGAAGGTGGAAAATGTAAACGATAAACGAGATAAGAAAAAAAAAGTAGCAAGATGAATAAACGATTACATTCAAGTCAAACCTTTCCTGAAAATGATAGAAGAAATAGATAGGTAAAAAAAAATCCATCTCTAAAATGTATTACAGTGACTTCGACGCCTCAACACTCACCGTCATTGCCCAGCCTCGCCAGATGAGATTCCAATATGAAGCGAGAAAGGAAAAGAAAAAAAATGGGGTTCTGATTGATTTATGACTACGCAACATCAAAGTCATCTGGGTCTGGCTGAGGGCATGAGATAGCGGTACCTCTTCCCCTGACAAACGGCCGTGAGGGAGAGAGAATCCGGAGGGGAAGAGAGAGGAAAGTGGGAGGGAGGAAATGAAGGAAATAAAACGATACGTGTAATGAAAATAATATTAATACCTGGAACAACGGAGGAAAAAAATTGTAAAGAAATAAAGCAACAGGAAAAATAGAAATATGTAAAAAAGATGAAAGGGAAAAGGATGAAGAACGAGAGCGAGAGAGAGAGAGAGAGAGAGAGAGAGAGAGAGAGAGAGAGAGAGAGAGGGGGGGGGGGGGAGGTGAGACTGAAATAACACTAAGGAAAAAAAGAAGCAAAAGGAGAAAGGAGTGAGAAAAGTAGAAAGGGGAAAGCAAGAAGAAGAAGAGGAGGAGGAGGAGGAGGAGGAGAATGGTAAGGGGGAGGTGGTCGTGATGTTGGCATGACGTGGGTGGAGGAGCAGGGGCCTTCACCAGGGCGGCAATATGAAGCAAGCTCAGGGTAAACGAACTCAAGTCCTCGGCAAATAAGGTGCCGCTCTGTCAAGTTTACATAATGCTGCAGCGACAGAAAGAGAGAGAAAGGAAAAAAAAAGAAGTGATAATAAAACACACACACACACACACACACACACACACACACACACACACACACACACACACACACACACACACACACACACACACATGCGCGCGCGTGCATACGGACGCACGCACACACTTCCCTGCTTGCTTATAGCTGGTCTTTCTTTTCAAGCCCAACAATGCCTTGAATGAGAAGCAAATGACCCGCACGACAATGCAATTTAAAGCTAAGGATTATGGGATTCTTGTCCTTGCGCGACCTAGATGGAATAATTTCTCTGTAAAAATGGCTTCGTGGCGACTTTTCTCTCACTAAAGAAGTGCATGACTGTCAAGAAACTGTTATTTCCGAGTTCTATCGCTGTCTTTACTTCAACAGTAGAATTTCCTCAGGCTCGACTGTTAACCTCTTCAGTATTGGGACACATTTTAACGACGAGTTTGGGGTGTCATTAGACGATTTTATTGGCATTAGGGAAGGTCTGTAGAGGTCAGAAGATTAATGGCCAGAGTCTGTACTGCTTTAATCCCCACATGAGTTTCTGAAGCTGTGTAAAATCGACATATGATAAGCAGAATATATATCAAAAATACGTTTCAGGACTAAAGAGGTTAAGTTCATGGATCCTCTCGAGTAGCGGAGGTCTGTGGTCTTTGGTGGTCTGCCTGGCTTGTTTCCATGGCTTGTTTCCAGTCCCCGGTGATCGGCGGTCCTGTGTGGCGCTCAGCTGTATCAGGCCAAACTCCCGTGATAATCAGATATGGATTGCGGCAAATGGTTTCGTTTCATGGTGTGGTGGTGGTGGTGGGGATTGTTCAGTGGGGCGTGACGGTGTGTCTGTCGCACCACTCCACACTGCACCCTTCCACATTATTTCACAGTAAGAAGTGCATTACACCATTGTTTCGCACTTGACAATAGCACACCACGTTATACCATTCCACACTACGAAGGAGCGCATTACACCACTGTTTCACACTTGACAATACCACATCACGTTATATAACTCCACACCACATTATTGTACACGAAGGAGCGCATTACATCACTTACACTTGACAATAGCACACCACGTTATGCCTTTCCACATCACATTATTGTACACAAAGAAGCGCATTACACCACTCTCACATTTGGCAGTATCGCACCACGTTATACCTTTCCACACCACATTATTGAACACAAAGAAGCGCATTACACCACTGTTTCGCACTTGACAATAGCACGCCACGTTCTATCATTCCACACCACATCCCACTACACCGCACGACTCCACACGCCACATCGTCTCATACCACAACACACTACATCAAATGAAATTACATTACACTTCATTTACTCTGTACTTCACTGCGTCACGCATCACTGTGCCACACCATGTTGCACTATAACCACACTCACAGGCAAGCAAGTAAGCAAACAGGCAAATGGATAAGCAAGCAAACAAACAAGCAGGTCAAACAATGCCCCATCTAGTTCATTTGGAATTAATGACCCTCGACACGCTCAATCAATACCGGAATTCTCTACCATGGGACCAATGCCAAAAAATATAACTTCCGATACATATAATTCCTTTAAACGCGAGCACCGTCCACATTTTTATAGTCCTTTCCCTTTCCCTTTTATCATTTTTCTTTTGATTTTCCTTTCGTTATTCCTACCTATTGGGTGTTTATATTGGGGTTTCGTTTAGTGTACCAGAATTTAGGTGATTAAGAGAGCGGTAACCAGAAGCAACATCCACATTATTTTTATAGACCTTCCCTTTTTTGTTTTATCATTTTCCTTTCAATTTCCTTTGTTTATTTTTGTTATGATTTTTAATGGATTTCCATTTAATAAAAACTTATTTAGTGATTAGTAGTTAGCAGTAACCACGAGCAACATCCACATTATTTTTATAGTTCTCATTCTCCTTTATAATCTTTTTTGTCTTTATTTCCTTTCGTCAGTTTCATCTAGTAGGTTTATTTAAGGGTCCTTCATTAAGTAAGCACGAATTTTAGATATGAACGATTCCTGATGACAGACACTCACTTTGATTCACGTTACGGAGAAATGAACGTCCATAAAGCTCCATGTAGTCTTTATGTCTTCCTAGAGAGCTACTCAATAGAGATTAAGTAGAAGAATGTGTGAGAGGGTTGTCGGGGGGGATATAAAGAAAAACTATCACTCCATCATTTCCATCGCATTGCTGTTTAAAGCAAATGAGTCCTCGTGATGGGCAATGACTCTCAGCGTAGTACAAAGTGATGAATGAATATTTAATCGGCGCTGGCAGTTAATCGGCAGCCGCGACACACCTTGCGTCAACAAAGCGTAGTGCCACCCACCCGTCTGCCTGTTTTGATGGGGCTATGAGGCGAGCGCTGTGGCAGATTGACCATTAACTTTTTTACTGCTTTGGTCATGCCTCGCTAATATTCAGAGTATTATGGAAACTTCTGTTTATACACCAATATATAGAGAGGTTAGTTATGTATTCTCTTCAGATACAGAACTATTCAAGTGACTGTAGTGCAACAATACGTGATGGAAGGTTTATAATTATGATAAAAATGTTATTTCTGCAGTGAAAAGGTTAAGCCCCAAAGTGTGCGTTCGCGGGTACCATCAGTAGATGCTTTTGTATGGCTGAAAGGTTTTAATTCGTGATCAGGTGCTCTTTTGTGAAACATTGATGGGTTAATTTTTCTTCTTTGTCACCGTTCATTTACTTTGATGGCCTCACCCTATTCAATCTCAGACTGGCCAACAAAGTTAGTGGAATTTAACCCAATGAGGCTGGTGTAGCAGTGTGATTGGTTGTTGTTGTTGCTGCTGCTGTTGTTATCATCATCATCATTGACACTATTATTTAGAGAGCCAATTTATCTGCACACAATGTAATATATGTAATTTATGTATCTGCCACTGTTGTATGTAGTTAGTAATGCCCCAGTGTGTTTTTTGGTCGTTCCAGTGTTCCTATCTAACGACCCATCCAACTTTATGAACTCCAAGTCACCAACACTACCTCAAACACTCTCCAGCTATATACCTCTCGTCCTGTACGTCCCTGTCACGTTAAAAGATACTGAAGTGTGAAATACTGTTAGTAAAATGAAAACTTTTGTGTATGTACTACCGTGTGCACTCTTTGTACAGTATTTATGATGCATTTATGTAAAAGGAAGTTTAAAATCTGGCGAGTGAGTTAGTTTCATAACCATTAACGTGAAGTAAGACAAAGCATCACTAGCCAGCTTGACTTTGGTATCGCCAAGCATAATGATTACCACAGTTATCAAACCAGATGGAAGATGCCCATTGTGATGTCCATAGAAAAGTCATACCAGTAAAGGATATCTAGGAAATGTGACTGATGTATTGTTATGCTGTCCAACAGTTAAAACCAGCAGCAACAACATCAAGATTAAATATACTGCTCGTTTTGTATGCTTTTTGATCACGAGCACATAAGATCTCCTTCTCATTTGTTACGAAGGTTGAGAATGTGACATTAATAAGAGAATCTCGTGTCACAATCATTCCAGTTTAGAAAGAAAAGATTGAAAATTTGGTTTCCTTCGATGTGTGTCTATTGCAGCTATGATAAAGTTTCCATGATTCCATATACCGCTGCGCGAACTGAAAACGACAACAGAGGAGAGGCAGTGTTAAGTTCATTATTCGCTGATGTCTACTGCACATGTAAAACTAAAATTTTTAGTTCCCAACGAAAACATCTCCCGTGATAGGGAACAGTGCAGGGAAGGGAAACAGTGTGGAGGCTCGTATGTGAGTGCACTGAACACGTTTTATAGGTGTAGAAAAATGTATTTTTTAGACAAGCGTTTGTGTTAAAATATTATTCTAGAGGAATTTCGTTAGTAAATGAACGTACATGTATATTTCAGATTTTGAAAACTATTTTTGTTACATCATCAAGATCTAGAACACGAGGCTGCTCTGTAATAAATGCAAAATACATGCAGGCATATCACATTATATGTTTACTTTTATTCACATGGGTATATGTTATAGAGTGAAGAGCAAATATTTTCCACGCTTGTCAAAATGCTTACAATAAATGTCTCTGATAATACATTACGTTATCTTAGGCACCCCTGAAAAATGTGCACGATAGATCCCTGAGACGTCTTTTCTAAAAGATACAGTACCGCTTTTACAAAAGGAAAGTTATGAAAGTCAAGTGTGAGGAAAAAAGAAAGGTTGTTTGTTCTATGCATCTAATGTTGGCATTTTTAGGTTATCTATCATTATCGGTAGTTTTCTTGCTCAATTTTGTAGTATGAAGTGTTTACGAAATTAATGTTCGCTGGGTGGGAACAAGACACCAGCGAGATCATAAACAAATGCACAATGAGATGAAAAAAAAAAGACTTCTATTTGCACACGTAGCAGTTGGCAACGTCACGGAATGTTAAGGTTAAGCAGCGGAGAGCAGTGTGCCAGAGACCCCACCCATTGAAGCACCACGATAGGGCTGCTTTCCCCTTGTGTCCTGCGTTATGTTCCTGACCACCCTCGGCCAAGCAAGAACCATCAGTGCCGTCCAGCTGATTCACTGCACTAAATGGCCATGCACATCTGGGTTAAGGACGTTGACGACGACTGTAATGGCCCGCTGGACGAATCCTGCTTCCATCAACAGAACGATCCTTGACGCAGCGCGAGGGTGAATCGGCTCTTCACTGGCTAGTTCTCCGCGTTACACTTTGATTCGTGAGGCGTCTTTGCTGGGTGTGTTGAAATCAGTGTTCTGCAGCAATAGTGTCGGCACGTTTATGCGTATTCTGCCCAATGCGTATGAATTATGCGGATTTTTTTTTTTTTTTTTTTTTTTTTGACAGCACTGTTTATTTAATGTTTTGTTTTGCTTAATTGAATCTTTAATTAGTTATGATAATCAAAGTTATTCAAAGAATTTAAAAAAACTGAAAAACTTTCCACATATTTCTATCACGTAATGAATAATCCAGTGTAACTTTGCTATTGTAAACTTCACTGTAAACATTAATTTTTAAACACTAACTCTTAATGTTTAGTTTTTTTTCCAAGTCATGAACTACATAATGTAACGAATACCACGGAAATACATTAACTAAATTAGCTTAAAACTAATTTAACCTAACCTGACGTAGCCCTTAGATAAAACGCTAATGTTATTTTCGTATAATCCGTTGTAACCTTCTCTAGTCTTTACTCCTTCATCTAAATCACTCATTAATGTAGGAACACGAAATCCACCGCCCTCAGCTCCAGGTGGGAAGAGGTGAATGCGTGTGTGCGTGCGTGCTGACTCGTCCGCAGGTGGCGAGTGTGCAGCGGCAGCCTCAATAAATGGTAGAGTGAGTCAACTCCACCTCCACTTCAGATCCCTAATTCGGTCCTTCATATACGCTTATTAAACTCTGTTGCATATACTGCGCACCGGAATCAACTGGGGCTGTGTTCCTGCTACCCGCTCCGCCATCCCACGGAACACGGAACACTAAAGCTCCACCCCACCACACACACACACACACACACACACACACACACACACACTCTCTCTCTCTCTCTCTCTCTCTCTCTCTCTCTCTCTCTCTCTCTCTCTCTCTCTCTCTCTCAGCTCTCACCCTTTGCACGGTTTTCACTATTACAGAAAGAAATTTTAATATCTTCCGTCCATGATAATGAATGATAATATTTTCCATTCATTTTAAGTTGAATTCTGCTTTGCTTTCCTCTTTATGTATCGTTAAAATACAACTGCAGGAGCTTAGATTTTTCTCCCGGTGCAGTAACAAAGAGGAAAATATATATGGGATACGTATCATATATTTTCCAGGAAGTCAGCCACATTTAATATCGTACCTTTACCAACGTGAGACTCATAAAACTCGATGTAGGAACAAACGTGAAATTCCATTTAGAGAGTGCTTTCCATTCAGAGTGCGCTCATAACTAAAGGTGGCTCCGGACCATTAAATCTGTGAAGTGATGTTTTATTGCCTCTTATTCTCACGTGAGTCTGATAAGAGAAAGAGAGAAAGAGAAAAAAAAAAAGGTTCATCTGCCATCACGTACCTTCCTCATCGCTTTACCCTCGGGAGCAGACCAGAGTTCATATCGGCCCTCTCGCTCCAGAGCCTTCAAGTCCAATGTAAATATTGGTTAGTGGTACGAAGGCTTCTAATCTAATGCATTACAGGGGACTTTACCATCTACCAGCCTCTACTGATCTCCCCGAGGCTGGAGGAATACCTCATATCTCGCCTCTTGATCACCGGAAAGTAAACAGCAGAAGTTTAATTTTCCACACCGTCCACTCTTTGGTAGCGGTGGGGTAGAGGAGGGGCAAGTCCTGCGGCGGTAAAAAGCCAATTGATGCCACCAATATGTTGTGTGTAGTAGATGGATTCACTGTGTGTGTGTGTGTGTGTGTGTGTGTGTGTGTGTGTGCGTGTGTGTGTGTGTATGTGTGTGTGTGTGTGTGTGTGTGTGTGTGTGTGTGTGTGTGTGTGTGTGTGTGTGTGTGTGTGTGTGTGTGTGTGTATGTGTGTGTTGACTTGTGAATTAGTTAGTAGACATTTTTCGTGAACCAGACTGCCGATCATTAGGAAGAGAGTACGGCAATAGTTTTGTCATGCATGAGTTGTCGGTATGCTTAGAGCGTCACATACAAAATATATAGTAATAAAAGTGTCGTAATTTTTTTGTACACCACCAGCAATGATGTTAACGAGAGATACATAATAGTTTTCTTTTCATTAAGGGAAATATTGGTGATGTTAGTGAGCAAAGATTTATTTAAGGAGACGTGTGTGAATGTTCCTAAGAGATAACATATGCCTTTTTTGGCCAATAAATACCAGACATTTTTCTGTATCTGATTTCTGGAGTTAGCGCCGGGTTGCTGCCATGAATTGGAACACAAAATCGACAAATACGAAAAGCTTTTCCTCTCATGCGGGAAGTTGAAAGTATAAGAAAAAAAGTGGATAATTTTTACGTATTGGGAAGGGTCGTGGCTTAGGTGCGAGGCAGGGGTGAGTGTCGGGGCGGGCGAGTATTAGTGTGAGGCAAGGATGAGAGATTGGGGGCTGGGGCCAGAGTGGAGTGTGAAATTGAGGTGTGAAGCAGAGGTGAGAGCTGTAGAGGCAGGGGTGAGAGATGAGATGTGAGGCAGAGGTGAGGTTTGTGGTGTGAGGAAGGGGTGAAAGCGAGGAGATAGTAGCAAAAGAGGATTATTTTCTTTACTTCGACTTACAAAATATGATACAAAAACGGTTACTTTCTTTATTTTCATTCGTTTCTAGTGGGCAATGATTTCTGGGAGAGAGAAAAGGCGAGTTTGCACATCCCTTTTTTGTGTATTTTTAAGACATACATGGAAAGGCACACAGGGAAGCTTGCTCACACGTAAAAGGACGGCATGCAGTCAGTTTGCCAGAAAGACAGACAGACAGACACAAACACGGCGAGCCAAGCAGCTATTTTGTTATCGTATCGTAAGCAACTATTTTGTTATCGTATCTTATGTATTAGCTGTGATATTTTCCTGTTTCTTTTCAGATGACTAAATAATTGCCGTTCATTAATATTTACCTTTGCTACGTTGGGGCAAAAATGTGCCCTTGATTGAAAATGAGAAAAAATTAAAAGTGAGAAAACGTCTGGTGCTCTGTAATGTTATGATCAACTCGCAATTCATAGTTCTTTGAGCTTGGCTTATGATTTTTATGATTTAGTGATTGGTGATAGAGAAATACCAAGAAACTGAGTTATAACATGTCTTAATTATTAATTTTCTATATAAATTCAATACGAACGAGGTCACTTGAGGATACACACTCATGTTGGGGGAATCAGGACATTGCAGTTATCTTTACTGCCAAGGATTACTAGACCTTCACCACACCTCATAAAATCAAAGAGTCGGGATGGATGTTGTTGAATTGCAGCCTTCATGTACATTGTCTTCCCGTGTTTTTTCCGAGATGTCTTTAAGAGACTTACTTAATACCATCTATTTTTCCCCTTTCTGATTTTATTTCATGTACTTCAGCTCGCAATGAATACGAACAATTCAATATTTATGTCTAGTAATTTCAATAAGTTATAAATCTGATCTTAAATGCAACTAAAATGTCTTACAAAAGTTCTGAGTAGGGTGCTTCGTGTTTGCTGTCCAAGAAGCAAAGCGAGTAGCAAGTAGGGAAGATAATCAAACCTTACTTTTAACCCATCAGATATCCTTGGCGCACAGTGGGAAATGTGTTCTGTTACTGTGGATTTTGGTAAAAGTTGGAGTTCCCTGACTGTAATGCTGACCATTAATCAAAGACACAGTACCACCGTTGCCTTTGGTGCCACATTTTAAACAGCATCCCATTGCAAACATCGGCGGAATAACTGTATTCAACACGCACCAGCACCTTCCCATCCCTGCCTGGCACTCCTGTCAACCAGCACATTAATTACTGCGTGCAGATCACTCTTCTATTAAATAAATTATACATGAGTTTTGTCAGTATTATAATGACATAAGTGGTTATAGATGAAAAATTAAGTTTTTTTTCAGGAAACAAGTACCTATGAATTGTGTCGTTCGAACTATCATTTTTTATGCTAAAAATATCCTTAGTATAAACCAAACGAAAGAGCTTGTCAGTGTGGTCTTGTAGTTGAGCAGGGAGCAGCATATATACTCAGGTACTAGCTTCAGTAAACCTTACCTGTATCTTATTCATTAACTGGTTCACTCATTCAGTTGATCATATACTCCACTCATTAAACTCTCTCAAAGTTAGATATGTATTGTCACTTCAGTATCTTATATTAGTGTCACGTTCCCATCTCCCTTATGAATGTAACCCAAGAACGCTGTCTGGTCCATTACTACCTGCCGTCTATTGTCTCTCTCGGGTAGATGCAACATGAGTCTATCCCGGCGCGCTGTGGAATGTGCCTGCCATTCAACTTTTATTAGTTTTCAACATTCCCATAAAGGCCACCTCAACTGCACGTTATTGACCATGCAGCCAAGCATGAAGGCTCCATTCCGATTTTTATTGACGGTTCTAAATCCGATTCTGGTGTCAGATCTGGGATCGTAATCCTTGATTTTATTTGGAATGATGATCTTCCACTCTTTTGTGTTCCTCTATGAGGCAAATTTCTCCCTTGCCCTACTTTCCCTGTAAACATCACTTGTCCAACATCCACTAAAGTTGACCGTATTCTTTGTTCATACATACTGTTGCATTGCACCAAGAAAACTTTAAATCTTCTTCATTTAGTTTGTTTTATTAGGCAGGCGAGTCCACCACCAGGACTGCAGTTTCTTGTGAGAGAAAATAGAACATTCTGTAGTTATATGAACTGGCAACATCACGCCACTCCTCTCAGCACACGTAGGTGTTGCTATGCATGAGTGCAGGCAGCGCTGATGGAACATTGTTTGCACTCGTAATAAGATGCAGCGGCCAATTTACTCGATTATTGTCCCGAGAGCATTGCCATGCGTGAGGCAGTGCCGTTGCCACGTGATCGGCCAGGCGAGCCTCGAATGGTGGAACACCGACTCCGCTACCTCATTGCTCCTTTGATGTTATTGGATATCACTTCAAACTTTATATATATATATATATATATATATATATATATATATATATATATATGTATAATGGTAGTTGTCAGCTCCGTGTTGTTTTCGATCCATTACAAAGAAAAGGAGATTCCACGCTCATAATCATGTCCTTCCTCCATACTATTAAACTTTTATTTCAACACTCTCAGAGCTTTTAAATTTCCTTTCAACTCTCTTAAAATGAGAGAGAGAGAGAGAAAGAGAGAGAGAGAGAGAGAGAGAGAGAGAGAGAGAGAGAGAGAGAGAGAGAGAGAGAGAGAGAGAGAGAGAGAGGGGGGGGGGATATCCTGCTTTCCTATTATTTTTTCTTATAAGTAGATGAAATCCCTTCAATTTTTCAGTGTTAGCATACCAGATAACCTCTTTATGGGCCGCACAATCCAGTAATACATTTAACTCTCCCTCCTCTTTCTCCTCCACTACACTCGTACCATCATCTCACGCGTCCTCTTCGATCTTCTGCTGGTGTTCCCATTCCCACTCCTCCTGTATTTGTCCTTGTCCTCCTCCCGATCCTTCAGTCTGGTCTCTTCGTCCTCAATGTTTTTCTTACCCATTATTTACGTATTTTCAGGTGAGCCCTGCGGGAAGCTTCTACGTCATGTGAGTACGAACAGAGAGTTTTGTCCTCCCTCACCCGAACCCAGTCCATTTCTTTTAGCAGTCTTGTTTGAGGCGTTTGTTAATGACAGGAATATTTTTTTTAGTGAGTGGAAAGGATTGTGGGTTAAGAAGAATTTTGTACCCCTAGACAGTAATGCAAGAGTTAACCAGTACTCACAATCATTCATTCCTTTCTCCGGCACACCCTGGAACTTCTTACCTCCTTTTGTATTTCTAACTTCCTAGGAAGTTTCAAGACATTTGTCCCTGTCTTTCGGCTATTTTTTTTCTGCACCAATAAGTGGTCTGACAGTGGGCCTTTTTTCTGTTATCTTTGTTGTCCTTGCCGCTCTTCCCCCTCTTGCATTAAAAGTATTTAATTTTTTTCTATAGCGTTTAATTAATAGAAGGGTTTAGCCAGGACAAGGAAAGGTTAATGACACTGTATGTAACCCAACGTGGAGGCAACAATACAAAAAAAAAAAAAAAAGCTACCGATACTCCATGTGCAAATAAAAGTAAGGGAAATATCGGATATATATGTACAGATACTGAAGGGATTTGAAACACGTGGACGCTCAGGTTAACAATTGACGATAATTCCATATATATATGTATGGTGCCTGAAGCTTCCACCTGCAGCTGATACATCGACGCGCCCATGGGGATGTACACTTTCCATTCCGCAAGAACAAAGGGACTCTATTTTTTGAAAACTATTTTTTTTCTTTACTTGATACTATTTTTCCACATGCTGGCAGAACTTTCCAGGCTCTGTGTTTGTTTGATGACTCGTTTGGTTGAGGCCTTGTTTTCTTTTTTTTTTCCTGAGGTGACAACGTACTTTTTTACTCAAGGAGAGAGAGAGAGAGAGAGAGAGAGAGAGAGAGAGAGAGAGAGAGAGAGAGAGAGAGAGAGAGAGAGAGAGAGAGAGAGAGAGCTACAGGTGACAGTAAAGAATACACAATTTTGGTCTAGTGCATTGACATCCCGTTTGAAGCAAAATGAAAATGCATCTCTATGGATCACAGCGTCAGTGTTGCACATGAGGTGTTGCGACTTTATCAAATGTATTTTCAGTAGCTGTTGTTCATATTTTGCAACTGTATTTCATTATAGCATAGTAAAGGCAATAGTGTCCTCGATTTTGTTTTGTTTGCAAATTCTCCGGCGTAGGTTTTATGAAGTTGGTAATCTGTTTTATTGCATATTCAAAAGTTTTCATTAGCAAAAACTATTTAGTTCGAAACAAGCATCCGCCATTCGGTTCAAACATGTCACGATCATTTATAATTCCATAAGAGTAAGTGAATATTTTAGGGAAAAAACACGTGGTAACAAAATGAACAGCTAACCACCCACCCACACACACGCGCAAGCACACACACACACACACACACACACACACACACACACACACACACACACACACACACACACACACATTTACGTTAATAGGAACATAATGTCAGATTACTTACATCCGTGTGTGTGTGTGTGTGTGTGTGTGTGTGTGTGTGTGTGCGTGTTTGTTGTGTGCATGAGTGAGTCAGTTGTATTGAGTCCTGAGTCACATGTTGGGGCGTGGCACACACACACACACACACACACACACACACACACACACACACACACACACACACACAATATCCAACCAAATCACCAAATAAGGGGAAGTGGAGGAGGAGGAGGAGGAGGAGGAGAAGTGGAGGAGGAGGAGTAAACACAAAAACGTTAACAGTTCCACCGGTATTATTCTCCTCTTCCACCTCCTCCACTTAAATCTCCAGCACTACATCCTCCTCCTCCTCCTTTTTCCTCCTTCAAAACAACAACAACAACAACAACAACAACAACAACAACAACAACAACTACTACTACTACTACT
>CM035188.1:12282150-12295428 GCA_020233015.1 Callinectes sapidus | reverse complement strand
TATACATATATATATATATATATATATATATATATATATAATCTTTTAGCACCAGCGCACAGATAAATTCTAAGAGAAACAAATACGTAATAGACATTAGAACGGTGGAGTGAGGGTCAGAAGATTTCCTTAGTAGCATTCAGAGTCCACGTTATAATTCCCCCCTGCTGGACCATTTCCCGTTATATTCTCATGGAAATAAAGAAGTGTTGGGCCGTACGTAACCCTCTCACTTTCACCATCCTCTTCATCATCCCTTCCCTGCTCAACTTAGCCTTTTAGATGGACCTCCTTCACTGCTTGGCCAGGAAAATATCATGCCTTGAGCTGTTTGCATCCCCTGAGTGCTCGCGGGCCCTGTGTGGGTGTGGGGGTTGCGCACTCCATTTGGGTGGCTGGCTGGTTAAATCCGCCGTTCCTCCCTGATGGTCGATGGCCCTTTCCTTGGTTGGCAAAGATTGGGTCGGAGGCTGGCTGGCTCTCTCTCTCTCTCTCTCTCTCTCTCTCTCTCTCTCTCTCTCTCTCTCTCTCTCTCTCTCTCTCTCTCTCCTATCAGTAACAAGAGGAGCAAAGAAACGCCGTAAAAACACAATATATGCACTGGTAAATTCATGACACAAAAACACCACAAACACACACACACACACATACCACACACACACACACACCACCCACACACACACACACACACACACACACACACACACACACACACACACACACAGGCATTCCCTAATGAGCTGAGGCTACAAGGATAATAGGAACTAATCAGAGGAAAAGGAGAGGTAGGATTAAGGACGGAAGGAGGATAGGAAGGGGGAGGAAGGCGTGAAAGGGCTGGCAGAAGTGGGAAAGTGAAATTCGTATTGCAGTATCCTTAACTTTGCTTCACGCAGGACTCGCGCAGGACTCCAGGAGGAAAGCAATAAGGCTGTAATTTCTCCTTCAGAGGACTCTCATCGCCATTCACGGGCTTGTGGTCGCGGCAGTTTTGCTTCATTAGATCTTTATAAGCAAACTTTTGTCTTAATTCATTCCGGGCCTTTTTATTCGTATCTTTTCTCAAAACTTCCCGCATTATCAGATTCCACAAACGACGCAAATGGGTAAGGTTTGGAGGGGAGGAGGGTGGAAGGGTCCTGTTTCAATTATTCTCTGGTCTTCTGCAAAACTAATATGGTCTAATGACTGAAGTGGCTTTTTGAAAATCCTCTTGTGATTTTCCATTGGTGCTTCTGATTTGTGATGCGGCCCACGTTAAGTTGATTGGCGCCTTCATCATGCTCACTATTCAGTACTTCTTTTCTCCTTCTCGAGCTTACTGCCTCGTGATTTGCTGGTGCGTGTCATCAGGCAAATGCAAGTATTTATATTATTTTATCGACTTGGCACAGAACACCATTCATCACCAATACAAATGCATAACTAATGTTCGAATTACTTGTGTTGTTTGCCTGAAAACATTAATCTACCAGTGTGTTTATGGATACCTCTTCTTGGATTTACTGATGGAATTTGTATGTGTATGACAAATCTTTATCCAATCCTTACAATAAAAGGCTGAATCATAAGGCAAACCTGGATAAATCTATAGAGGGTGCTTATCTGTTTTTCTATGGTGGTTTACTTCTGTTTAGAACTGGAAGCCATTCAGACAGCTCCTTTAAAACTGCGGTGTTGTCAAAAGCTATTGTCTTTATTAAGGTGTCTCCTTTAACCGGTTATCTCCAGTTCCTCCCACTTCACTGCATTGTTCCCTCGCGATCTTCCACTGTCATTGCCATGGTTACTGTTCCTAAAAATTTGATAACTGCATCCTTTCTCCTCGTGCAAGGCCTCACTGCACTTTTATACATAGTTCGCCCACCTTACAGGTGCAGCAGACAACCAATACAAGATTCACACGTGTAGTCATTTCACAGTTGAACTTCGGAGCAGCCTTCCTTTTTAGTTTCTTGTTTCACTTCTTCATAAACTGAGTTGTTTTGAAAAATATCAAAACATAACTTGAATAGTTGGCGATGTTTTTGGTAAATTTTTCTCGGTTTTACTTTTAAGGAAATATTTGTTAATTTATTATTAAACTATTCTTTACCGTATTTTTTTTTTTTTTTTTTTTTACTCGTAATACATAGAGATTAGTTAAGTGTTGTGACAGCGACGCTGAACAGATTCCTGAATAAGTAGTGAAGTCTGGAAATGTTGACCTTATCAGTTTATATATGTTATCTACGTGGAACTTGTTTGGCTTGCTCTTACATTTACTCTCATTTGAAAACCTGTTTGTAGCTCAATAAGTAAAAGTAATCTTATAGAAACTCACATCGTGTTATCTTGACTGGAGTATCTCAGCTTGCTCTCTGGCCCCATTCCTGCCTCGTTACACTTGTTGCTGCCTCTGCTTCTGTTGCTTCCGCTTCTGGCATCCCGGCGAACGTTTCCCGTCTTTTCACTCTCGATATAATATATTCTCCGTGGGTTTTCTTTCCTCTCATGGCAGTTCACCCCGCGCTTATTATTCTGTTTTTTTCTCTCTTCCATGTCTCCCTCGTTTCATGTTACTCGTCGTTAGTTTTTCGTAACTGTAGCGGACTCACTGCAACTATTACATTATTTTCATTTCACAAAGATTCCGGAATTGTGCTCTTGATGTTTTGTTTTCTTGCGTCAAGTACATAAAGGCCCTCGATATCCTTTTTGTGTTTAATTCGTATTTGTCAGTTATTTGCACTTTTAACGGTATCCCTTTCTTTTATGTTATTAATCAAACTAGGAAATTCTCTAGTCTTTATGATGTTTGACCCTTAGATTCTTTGCTGGTTCGAGAGATGATTCTTCATAAGATTTTTTCTTTCATCTCTATATTTTAAGCGTAACTTTTATACTTTTTACCTGGGAAATCTACTGTCATTCTCTACCTTGCCTTTAAACCTATTTGCGATTCAAGTTCTGAAAAATAAATATTTATATCTGAAGCATATTTTTTTCTATTTCTTTTTATAATACGTCAATCATCTTCACACACTGCATATTGATATTACCAGTTGGAGACTATACCATATTGAAGCCATGAAAGGAATTTCGAGTTCTGGAGCCATATAATTATCTTAATTCTCTGCGTTTAGGCTAATCAATCATTCATACTTGCTTTGCCTGCAAGGTTAGATCAGCCTCCCTCCGCTCGCTTCATCCTTTACTTCAGCTTAAATTTCACGCTTATTTACGTTGAACCTCTTCAGTATTTACATTCTTTTTAAGCCTCTCATTCTTTAGTCTGCATACGCTACGTCTCCTCTCAGGTACCCTTTCCCAACAGATATTCCACCCACATGATTTTCCTCTAAGATTATTCCCCTCAAGAAACTTATAATAAGTTAGACTGGACTGAAAGAAAATATCATGGTAAAAAATAGGTCTTGTGAAATATTTATGGAAAAATCTCTCATATATTACACACACACACACACACACACACACACACACACACACACACACACACACACACACACACACACACACACACACACACACACACACACACACACACACACACACACACACACACACACACATACACACACACACACACACACACACACACACACACACACACACACACACAATGAGTTTGTCTTGGGATACAATAATCCATGTGGAATATTCATGTACTAATATGTCCAGTAAGTTTTATGTCGCGTACATTCAGATGAATCGGCCACTGGTTTGTAACTTCACGTTGTGCACAAATTTGCCTTTGCTAAGTCATTGATACCTTCGCTATAAGTGCAGACAAAAATATACTGATGCATAGACTTTCTTGCATAGGAAATAGCAGTAAATAGGTAAATAGATAAATTTAAAAGACTGACTGATATTCTCACACACAATATGATGCCGTAGCTCACACGAATCACGCAGTTAAGCTAAATAATCTGTTATAATTTTATACGTTTCACACTTCACACTATCCATCAGCGAGTGTTGCACGCTGCTCGTCACCTGTAACATATGTTTTTTTGTACTTTTCTACCCTCACTTTTTGTCTAATTTGCACATTTTTTTTCCAAAAAGATGAAAGAATGACATAAAGAAAAGAAAAAAAAGAAAAAGAAAAGTTTACTTGGACTTGGAATGGCTGACAAAAGCTAATAATATAGGATAGGGGATGTCATTATCTAAGGGTGACAGTGATGCAAGATGCGAGATCTGAAGTTACTTGAATGTATGCTAATCACAATGATGATGATGCTAATGATAACTATTGTGTGAATGGTAATGATGGGGCAATCTTATCAAAAGCCACCACGATTCTCAGACTTCTCGTTAACACTTGAGCTAATCACGCAGGAAATATCAAAGCCACCGCTGAGACTACCGCTCTAATTACGATTTCAACATCACAGGAACTCAAGGTCAACAACTGACCTTGGACTGTCACGAAGCCACCAGACACTCGGTAAATAGTGGGACACATTGATTTTTTTTCTTTTTAATTTAAACAATAAGGGCTTTTTTACGGGAATTTATGGGCTAAAAGAGACCATCGAATGGAGACCTCCTATTTCAAAGCCCTCCATTTGGAAACCGTTACCCCGAGTGGATGCCTAATCTCCACTCAGACCGTGGCCAGGATTCGAATCCGTGCGCTCGGAGGTCCAAAGACCCCTAAAGCACAAGCGGTTCCACTGTACCACGGTGGCCCCATTTGACAGACGCTTTGATTTTTATTTATTTTTTTCATAATGTATCAGCAACCTGAGTGATTTATTGATTTTTTCCCCTACCGGTGTGTGTGTGTGTGTGTGTGTGTGTGTGTGTGTGTGTGTGTGTGTGTGTAAGTCGTATTAGGGAAAGAATAATTAAACCCATTTTCAGAATTAATAAAAATAAGAAATTTTCACGGATGGATTTTGTGTTCTATTGGTTAATCACGAAAATAAGTGGTATTGTCAAAATTAGTAGCAAACGTTATTTTTTTTTCAATGGTGATATTTTTTTTTACGAAATTCCCCCACAACAATTTGGTTAATTTGAATCAAGGTCTTATATCAAAACTCTAGAATAATTTGTTGAATATCCTCACTTTGAAAACTTTCCCTGCAGTGTCAAAAAGACGTTACCACGAGAGAAGAAAAGCTAAAATCATGTGCAACCACTGCTAAACCTTTAAATGTATCTATTTACGTTATTATTTACATTCCTTCCCACTGAAAATATATCCAGCAGTGTAATAAGAGAAGCCTCGGCTAGCACCGCCACGCAGCCTTTCAGCCTCGCGTCTCTGTAAGCCGGAATAATTGTATGTTTACCCGTACACACTTGACTTCCTGGGAACCCTCTGTACTGTGCCTCACTCATCCTTGAATGCTGTTTTCATCTCTTTCCACTTGACTCCTTTCTGCGTAGATACTTCCATGCACCCTCATCTTACGTCCCCACCCCTCTCTCTCTCTCTCTCTCTCTCTCTCTCTCTCTCTCTCTCTCTCTCTCTCTCTCTTTCTCTCTCTCTCTCTCTCTCTCTCATACACAATTATACTAAATTTATACGCAATACACCCGAAACTTTTTAATTTTACTTCTTGTGCTTAGTAACTTGATGTTTCCCTTATGTTTCTTCCTATATAGACTACACATAAGTGAGGAGAGAAAAGAAATTACGTCAAGTCGTTTTTTTTTTCCCTCTCTCTCTCGTTGTTGAATGCAGAATAGTCTGGAAAATTGTTGGATTAAAAAGCTTGATAGAAGTAGCTGGAGAATGTGGTGAAATACTTTTTTTTTTTGCACATGTGAAAATTCCGGGCATTCTGACTTTCCATAGAAGAGGAGGAACAGAAATTGGATTTTCGTAATGGCCTTTGCGGTAACTGTGTTAAAGCGTGGCTGTGGCGCAGCGCTGTGGCGAGCGTGTGCTGTTCACTGAAACATTGAGGAAGGAACCGCCAGTGATAAAATGTTGGTTGTGCATTATGGTAATCTGTCCTTTATTAAGATTATGCGTGAAAACACTTGAGTGAGAGGGAGTGTGTTGTGGAGAGTGAACGATGCCTCGGGAAGGGAGTTTTGGAGCGGTGAAAGGTTTCCGTGATGACGGTAAACGCTCTTAACGTCATTAAAGTTGCTTTATTAAGGTGGAATAAAAGTTTGGATGGAGATGTTTACTGAGAAAAGCATTGACGTGTTTCTGTGATGGAAAGGAAATTTGTGTGTTGTTCTCATTTTGTATAAAAATATATGGAAGTATAGAACAGGGTACCAGAAAAGATATTTGATCTAAGAGGAAGTTTGTATATGCTAAGGATTTGCGATGAAATAGTAAGATGATACATCTGTTTCCCGTGCGAGGCAGACAGCTACACCACCAACAGCATCGGTCTGCATACACATGTGCTGAAAATACTCCTTCATTAATATTCATCGTGCACTCCCTCATTCACGCTGCGGGGCACACCCTGAAGGCTGGTATTGACAAAAGAACGCGGGGCCGGCCCGGCTGGCCTCGCCGAGTAACGGTCTCCTTTAAGAGCGATGCGGAATGTTCAACAGACGTGCGGTGTACCTTTGTTCCTGGTAACGAACTGTAAAAAGTAACATAAAAGAATTTCTCCTTTCAAATGTATATTGCGTAGAGTGCATACAGCGTAATGCACTCTGTCTTCCTACATTTGTCCCACCTGCTCATACAAAAGAATGCATAGGTAAATAAACTGTCTTCCCCAGAGAATTTCTGGAAAAAGGAAAGATCGCTGAGCCATCCATCATCGCGTCTGGAAAGTGTCGTGGGTGTTGCAGAACAGGTGGCTGGTGATCGTGGCACGGTGCCGACGGGGAGCGCCGCGGTGGTGAGGCTTCTTCTTGTTCAATTCGAAGATATTCCAGCAATCGTGTCGATGTTTCCTAAGATCACAGATACAAAACATCCATTCTCAACCTCCGCCGCCCACAGTCTGATCAACATGCGAAGCACAGTAGGGCAAGGCGTCAGGGGCTTCGCGCAAGACGCTTTGTCTGGCGAAATAAGGTCGCTGAAAGCCCTCTAAAATTCTTTCTCTCTTCTTGCCTTAGGTGGCGGCGACACGGTGTCTGGGGCCACCAAGTTTCCCGCTCTTGCTGCCGTCAACACTGTTGGGAAATCGATCATGTTAAGGGAGTGGGGATCCTTTTTGGGTGCAATGATTACATCAGCGAATGCGTCATCAGCTCTCTCCGGTTGAGGAAAATGTTGGCCATGGGAAGTGTGATGGACGTGGAGAGCGGACTTGGGACAGGGAAGGGTTGCGGTGGAAGAAATGTTTTGTTCTGTTACCCGCAGTCTGTAGGAGGTGCTCGAGATTCCACCACCTAAGACTGACGCCAAGTTTTGACCTTTTGTGTGTGTGTTATTCACCTCGGTTATTCACCTCGGTCGCCTGCTGGTCACCCAGCCAGCCTTTCCGTACGGAGCGAGCTTAGAGCTCATGTAGACCGATCTTTGGGTAGGGCTGAGACCACATCACACACCACACACCGGGACAGCGAGGCCACAACCCCTCGAGTTACATCCCGTACCTACTTGCTGCTAGGTGAACAGGGGCTAGATACACATTAAGAGGCTTGCCCCATTTGCCTCGCCGCGCCCGGGACTCGAACCCGGGCTCTCTCGGTTGTGAGCCGAGCGTGCTAACCACTACACTACGTGGTGTGTGTGTGTGTGTGTGTGTGTGTGTGTATGTGTGTGAAGGAAAGGTTTCTGTTGAAGCTAAAGGTTTGTTGTGGTTTCTCTTCCTCCTCTTCACCTGTAATGTTATTTGATGTGAAGGACAGTTCTCCCCGTTTGTTTACGTTTTCTGACAGTTGCATTATTTATCCTACCACTGTTCTCCCTTGTAGGTTTTGAAGTAGTGCGGTAAGGTTCTTTCTTCTTTGTCTTCTTCTTGCCTCTCTCCTCTTGATCTTGCCTGTTAGACGTACATGATCTATTTTCTTCTTAGCACGTGCTTGTGAGACGTACATGCTCTATTTTCTTTTTAGCACGTGGGCTGAAAATTTAAAATGTCTTGCTCAAATGTATTTCATGAGACTTTTTGGTTAATTTCCTGTCTTTTGTAATTTCTCGTCAGTTCATTTTATCCATGGTGTTTTCGATAGTCTTGGTAATGTAGAGACTTCAGGATGGCTGTGCTCTAAGTTCTTTTCATGCTTGCTATCAGTGTTTCTGTTTTATACTTCTATATCTTGCGCGAAAGTTTTATCCTCATGTAAGGGGCTATATTACAACACTGGAATCAGTCTTGTGTATGTATTAAAATGATGAAGTCTTTCATTACACGAGTGAACAGACTGGTTGTTTGATTATTAATTAAAACGTTGCGTGAAATGTTTGATTAATTTATGGTTCGGAATGCAATTTCCTATTTTTCTATTACAATATGAGAAAGCATTCGTTATCATTAACTCTATAAGGATGAGATGCTATTATAATAATTAATTTTGCCTTTTTTTCTCACGTACACACACACACACAAAAAAAATAGTAACTAAGTAACAAATGTATAAGTGTTCCTGGCATAGCAACGAAGTGACTAGCAGAGAAAGCATGAATTATTCAATATCCTGTAGTATCCTATTCACTGCACCCGCCAGACAGCAGTCCTCGTGTTGGCAATCCAGGACGACTGACTTAGAAGGAAGATTACCACCCGCCACAGCTTGTAGGCAATCAATGACCGCCCGCCTCCCTTGCTGGCCTACATTCTCCCACCATCCTTGACTCACTCACTTAGCTGTCTTGCCTGTGCCTCAGCCGCCCACCTCATCATTAATTCAGCCATTGGATTGCTTGCTGGTTACGCTCCATCCGTGTCCATTCAAGCCTATATCACTGAAGGATCATTATTCTATTGCAAGATGTTGTTGTGCGTATCTGTCATTGTGATTGGTGTCGTCTCATGTGTATTCCTTTTTTTTTTTTTTCACCTCTGTGTTATTGGAGTAGCAACGAGTACTTAAGTTGTCTTGTTGTTAATCTTGTATGTAGTCTTGTTTTCTATGTGTTTCTGTTTATAGCAGTGACATTTCTTGACTATACAATGCCAGTTTGTATATAGTCAGTGGCCCAGGAATAAAAACAACGCATATATGATTTGCGAGTCACTTCACATCAAGCTTTGTTTTCTTGGGTAAATACTTTCATCTTTTATGATAAAATAAACAATTAGACCCAACACAGAAAAATTTCTAGATTTAATAATTCTTCCTAAACATCATCAGTATCTTTTCCTCTTTCTGCGGCATCTCTTGTTAAGGAATCCTCTTTTCCCTCATTACATTAAGGAAACTTTAGCACATCGTGTCCTTTCCTGTGATTTTAACTTTAATAGCGAGCCTTACTGGATGCAAAGAGTGTGATGAAGTAGAATGCTGTGGTTATGCTAAAAAGGTCAAGCCACACACGTCCTTCCTTTATATTTGTTTTTTATTAAACCGATATTTTTTTAGCGAATTGTCTTCTCAATTTTCCTTTATCGTTTTTTAAGGAAGTTAATTTCTCTCGTTCACAGTATCTCATTATCTATTTAGCAATCTTTTCATCATCTTTCCTTAAAATAACAATTGTATGACATGGTGTAAGGCAGCAGCAATGAGCAGGACTTGCGAGGCCACTAGACCGAGACAAATCCTCTTGGCGAAAGGGTTTAGCTTCAGCTCATGAGGCAAGGGCGGCTTATCGTGGCAATTACCCTCTAATCACCAAACGATACCAGAGAAATCTGGGGCATGAAGGAGGAAGGAGCGATTCTCTCTCTCTCTCTCTCTCTCTCTCTCTCTCTCTCTCTCTCTCTCTCTCTCTCTCTCTCTCTCTCTCTCTCTCTCTCTCTCTCTCTCTCTCTCTCTCTCCTTAGTTGTCACAGTTATCATCTGTTCTGATGATTGTAATAATATCCCAGAGTATTTTCCGTCACATGTATAAGATATGGAGATCAAAAGTAGAGTATACTCCTGGGAGAGAAAAACAGAAAATCTAGACCACAATTGAAGCAAAGACAGCAAAGGTGATGTTTATCATACCTCAGTGTATTTTTTCTCCATCTCTATCCTACGTTGCTCTTTGTGTAACCAGTTTTATGTGTGAAGTCTCATTACTTGGTCGGCATCCAGTTATTGATAGGAAGAACAGCAATGCATTTACATTTATCAATCTGAAATAGGTGACACATTGGTATGAGATTTACGTCAGCCGAAGTGATAACAAAAGTTTAGTTGCTGATGATATAATAGAAAACAGGTTCAAAGTCAACAAAGTTAACAAAATAAATAGATAGATAAATAACCTGATGTAGATCCCGAAAGAATGACAAATGACTGGAATAAACTCAATAGTCAGACTGTTGATGTGGAGTCAACGAGGCTTTGAGGGATGACTAGACAAATCAATATATGAACAAAAATACATTTGCGTAAACAGGGACCACCACACATAGACCTGCTGATTTCTTGAAACTTCTCTCATTATCTTATGTTGCTATTACATTCATACTCATCAGACTTAAAACCCTCATCTTGAATATCAGCCCATAATTTCACTTCAAAGGAAGGAAAATGTGAAAGAAATCCGAAAGCTTTGTTCACCTTCCATTGCAATATAAACAACAGACCTCTTACATGAACTACATAACTATTATGTTTGTATTGGGCTTTGAATTATTTGTGGGTTTGTATATAGATGTGGACTCATATGCGTTTTCTATGCCTTTAAAACATATCCCTTTGAAGTGAAGCGTAATACTGTACTATCAATGCGTTATAATTAGTATTTGCTATTGCCACGTCCGATGCTATCACTGGCACAGAAAGCAAAAATCAGATAGCTAATTAATATTTGGTTCGCCTTCAAATAGACAGAGAGAGAGAGAGAGAGAGAGAGAGAGAGAGAGAGAGAGAGAGAGAGAGAGAGAGAGAGAGAGAGAGAGAGAGAGAGAGAGAGAGATTCATGCGCAAATATTATTTTCTAGTTATTAAATGAAGTCTTCAGCTAACTCTCACTGTGCCATCCAAAGTTCTGTTCTATAGATTCCTCAGACACTAACTAATCGTCATTATATTTGAAACTTCGAAGAAATAACGGAAAATGAAACTCGGCAATAACTCTCCTCCCCGTTTTTTTCTTTTTTTCTTCTTCTTTTTTATCTCTTTTCTTTATCCCTTTTTCTTTCGCGGCAGTGGTGTTGTTGAGTTGATACCGCCAGTCAGTCAAGCTCAGGTTCCGTTCCCTGCCTTTATGTCCGTGTTTCCGCCACGTGTCATCCTTTCACGTTCCAGGAAGACGTGGATATTGTACCACTCAATCTGCACACTATGCTGCAGGTGTTATTCTCAAGCAGTGATGAGCTGACTGATCTCGGAGGCATGAGATTGTCTAGCTTGTGTACGTCTTTCCATTATCGGTGCGCTATCCAGGAATCATCGTATCCCAAACATTGCAGAGCAGTTGACATACGTTCCTTGGCTTGTTTTATCGTTGTTTTCAAGGCTAGAAACATATCACCTTTTCTATTCTTTTTTACACATCACAGTCTTTAAATTTTGGACACTTATGGTGGTATCGTATTGGTATCCAGAAATAAGTAGTTTCACTAGCTTTATTCTGAAAATACTGAGACCGGCAACTTCCTTAAGATCCCAAGCTCTTTCCCGCAGGCCGAGAAATGTCGCAGCAAGCAGCCACAAGAGAGAGTAGAGTAATATTTATTCTGGCCCAGATCGAAACGCCACCTCTCCATAAAAGAATAAAGCCTCGGATGGGACTTTAGCGGCTCCCACCTGCAGCAGATGGCGCTGCTCCCCAAAAGGACACCACTACACTCTCGCGTGCACAACACACATATCACACTGAAACACAACATAAACTGTGGGGTCGTTCCGTGTGGTGAGAGGCCTTTTGGACGCTATGGGAGTCCCGTGGAGTGTCCTCAGAGGGATAAAGAATAAACTTGGCAGTCCTTGTTTTTATTTCCGCAAACTATTTCCTTTAAACAAGCCACCGCTATTGTTTTCGAATAAAGGAGCATGTCGTGCATGACACCAGCCGTAGAATCAAGTTCTCTTGCTAAGCAATTTAATTGTTTTGTTTTCTCCATCATTTGGCCGTGCAGTTTTTGTTTTTCGCTTTCCGGGTTGGTACGTGACCTTAACCCACTTCGGTTGGAAAATGTAAACATGCAGATATCTCAAGAAGAAGAAAAATAAAATAAAGAGCAACACGAATTTCAGAATTGCAAGTATTTCTTCCCTGTGCACACAACTTTTCACTGGCAGCCATGACACATCTTCTGAAGAGATATCATGCCAGATATTTCATGCAGATCTTCCTTATGATGGTAGGAACTTAGTTAAGAAATGGAATGGAGCATGATAGACGTGGAATAGAGGATGATTGACGTGTCTGTGGAGCTGAGCGAACTACGGCCAAGGAAATGATGCAGCGTTCTTGTGTAGAAAGACTGGAAGGAATAAGATGAGACGAAAAATGTAGCAGCATTGGGAGGAACTCGTAAGGAAGGAAGTGCTACATAAGGACGAAGAAATGTGGAAGCTGAGAAAGAGTAGAGAGTGAGATAGATGAGAAGGAATGAAAGGGATAAGTTAGTCTGCCTCAAATGGATGGCAAGGGACAGAAGTACCTCAGAAAAGAACCAGGGAATAAAGAAGAATGAATGAATGAATGAAGAAAACTAATGGTTATAGTAGAATAAGGATAGAGATATGAGAAGGGCAAACAAGAAGAAGAAGAAGAAGAAGAAGAAGAAGAAGAAGAAGAAGAAGAAGAAGAAGAAGATGAAGAAGAAGAAGAAGAAGAAGAAGAAGAAGAAGAAGAAGAAGAAGAAGAAGAAGAAGAAGAAGAAGAAGAAGAAGAAGAAAAAGAAAGAAAGAAAGAACAAGAAGGAAGAAGAAGAAATGTTTGAGAGAATGGAAATCACCCTGTGTCTGAGAGGAGGAAAGAGTGAAGAAAGAGGTGTGAGGAAGTGACGGAGGAGAATGGTGGAGAGATTGGTGGTAGCGGATGCTGAGGAGAAGTGCGGAGTGATGGAGGAGAGGAGGAATGGAGGGAGTGGTTTAGAATATGGAGGGAGGAAAGACAGCCAGGAAGAAACGAGAAAGAAGAGGTGGAGATAGACGATAGAGAGGCTGGTGACAAGAAAACGAGAGAGAGAGAGAGAGAGAGAGAGAGAGAGAGAGAGAGAGAGAGAGAGAGAGAGAGAGAGAGAGAGAGAGAGAGAGAGAGAGAGAGAGAGACGGAGAGAA
>CM035188.1:12272015-12282050 GCA_020233015.1 Callinectes sapidus | reverse complement strand
GCGCAAATATTATTTTCTAGTTATTAAATGAAGTCTTCAGCTAACTCTCACTGTGCCATCCAAAGTTCTGTTCTATAGATTCCTCAGACACTAACTAATCGTCATTATATTTGAAACTTCGAAGAAATAACGGAAAATGAAACTCGGCAATAACTCTCCTCCCCGTTTTTTTCTTTTTTTCTTCTTCTTTTTTATCTCTTTTCTTTATCCCTTTTTCTTTCGCGGCAGTGGTGTTGTTGAGTTGATACCGCCAGTCAGTCAAGCTCAGGTTCCGTTCCCTGCCTTTATGTCCGTGTTTCCGCCACGTGTCATCCTTTCACGTTCCAGGAAGACGTGGATATTGTACCACTCAATCTGCACACTATGCTGCAGGTGTTATTCTCAAGCAGTGATGAGCTGACTGATCTCGGAGGCATGAGATTGTCTAGCTTGTGTACGTCTTTCCATTATCGGTGCTCTATCCAGGAATCGTCGTATCCCAAACATTGCAGAGCAGTTGACACACGTTCCTTGGCTTGTTTTATCGTTGTTTTCAAGGCTAGAAACATATCACCTTTTCTATTCTTTTTTACACATCACAGTCTTTAAATTTTGGACACTTATGGTGGTATCGTATTGGTATCCAGAAATAAGTAGTTTCACTAGCTTTATTCTGAAAATACTGAGACCGGCAACTTCCTTAAGATCCCAAGCTCTTTCCCGCAGGCCGAGAAATGTCGCAGCAAGCAGCCACAAGAGAGAGTAGAGTAATATTTATTCTGGCCCAGATCGAAACGCCACCTCTCCATAAAAGAATAAAGCCTCGGATGGGACTTTAGCGGCTCCCACCTGCAGCAGATGGCGCTGCTCCCCAAAAGGACACCACTACACTCTCGCGTGCACAACACACATATCACACTGAAACACAACATAAACTGTGGGGTCGTTCCGTGTGGTGAGAGGCCTTTTGGACGCTATGGGAGTCCCGTGGAGTGTCCTCAGAGGGATAAAGAATAAACTTGGCAGTCCTTGTTTTTATTTCCGCAAACTATTTCCTTTAAACAAGCCACCGCTATTGTTTTCGAATAAAGGAGCATGTCGTGCATGACACCAGCCGTAGAATCAAGTTCTCTTGCTAAGCAATTTAATTGTTTTGTTTTCTCCATCATTTGGCCGTGCAGTTTTTGTTTTTCGCTTTCCGGGTTGGTACGTGACCTTAACCCACTTCGGTTGGAAAATGTAAACATGCAGATATCTCAAGAAGAAGAAAAATAAAATAAAGAGCAACACGAATTTCAGAATTGCAAGTATTTCTTCCCTGTGCACACAACTTTTCACTGGCAGCCATGACACATCTTCTGAAGAGATATCATGCCAGATATTTCATGCAGATCTTCCTTATGATGGTAGGAACTTAGTTAAGAAATGGAATGGAGCATGATAGACGTGGAATAGAGGATGATTGACGTGTCTGTGGAGCTGAGCGAACTACGGCCAAGGAAATGATGCAGCGTTCTTGTGTAGAAAGACTGGAAGGAATAAGATGAGACGAAAAATGTAGCAGCATTGGGAGGAACTCGTAAGGAAGGAAGTGCTACATAAGGACGAAGAAATGTGGAAGCTGAGAAAGAGTAGAGAGTGAGATAGATGAGAAGGAATGAAAGGGATAAGTTAGTCTGCCTCAAATGGATGGCAAGGGACAGAAGTACCTCAGAAAAGAACCAGGGAATAAAGAAGAATGAATGAATGAATGAAGAAAACTAATGGTTATAGTAGAATAAGGATAGAGATATGAGAAGGGCAAACAAGAAGAAGAAGAAGAAGAAGAAGAAGAAGAAGAAGAAGAAGAAGAAGAATGGAAGAAAGAAAGAAAGAACAAGAAGGAAGAAGAAGAAATGTTTGAGAGAATGGAAATCACCCTGTGTCTGAGAGGAGGAAAGAGTGAAGAAAGAGGTGTGAGGAAGTGACGGAGGAGAATGGTGGAGAGATTGGTGGTAGCGGATGCTGAGGAGAAGTGCGGAGTGATGGAGGAGAGGAGGAATGGAGGGAGTGGTTTAGAATATGGAGGGAGGAAAGACAGCCAGGAAGAAACGAGAAAGAAGAGGTGGAGATAGACGATAGAGAGGCTGGTGACAAGAAAACGAGAGAGAGAGAGAGAGAGAGAGAGAGAGAGAGAGAGAGAGAGAGAGAGAGAGAGAGAGAGAGAGAGAGAGAGAGAGAGAGAGAGAGAATATTTTTTTGTATGGGGAGAGCAAAAGGGGAAGAGGAGAAAGAGGAAGAGAAGGATAAGAGAGAGAGAGACTTGAGACCACTCGGCTAAACTATGAAGAGTCCTCAGCTTAGCCAGCCACACCTGCGTCAGCCGTGGCTTGTTACAGCCTCCTCTCTCTCTCTCTCTCTCTCTCTCTCTCTCTCTCTCTCTCTCTCTCTCTCTCTCTCTCTCTCTCTCTCTCTCTCTCTCTCTCTCACCACGACTCCAAAAAAGTAAATGGACGGAAGGGAAATGCTTGGTCAGTGATAGTTATTTTGTGAGTGTTTGTTTGTTTTGTTAGTTTGTTTCACTTTTTTGGTGTGTATGTGTTTTGTTCCCCATGGTGGTAATTGTTTGCATGGATGTGGTGGTGGTGGTTGAGGCACGCTGGGTTGGTCGTACAAGTGTACATGTAATCGCTATGATGGTGATAGTGAAAGACTGTTGTTATTTTATGTATTAGTTTCGTATTAAGGATTCTGTTATCTACGGGTGCTGAAGGCTGCAGGCAGTATGAACCCCCTCCAGACTGAAATTTAATCCAGACACACTAATTAATGACAAAATAGGAGCCTGTAAAAGATAGCAATAATTAGCACGTTATACAAGGAAACAAACCATAGTTCCTGATGCGTCTGGGAGTAACAATAAGACTCGAAGTAATTTAGTTGAATAGTCCATATCAAATGACAGTTTTGTGTGTCTGAAGCTGAGCATTTCTGGCCTTGTTTCATTGTTGTGCTGAGCTCGTCAACATCGTTAACAATGCCCTGGTGTTCCCGATACATCCTGTGATCGTTTGACTATTGGGTGTAGTGAGGAAACAAAGTCGAACACGTGGAGACCGACCGACTCACTGTGGCGGGGAAGTTATCGTGTTTTGTATGTGGTATTTCGTGTTTCACCATGACGTTTTATTCCGTGGCTTGAATAGGTTAAAGCTTACCTCAGAACAGTGTAATAACTGGCCTGTGATATTGGACAAAAAAAAAAGAAAAACAAATTATTGCTTTTATTCATATTCCATTCTCTTTTTCTATCGGCAAATTACAAGGGAATCTCGCTTTTCATGACACTGCACATAAAAACCTGCTAATCAATAATTTGCATTAGAGGCAGCCAAAGGCCATGTAAACACTGTGCTTGACAATTTAATGTGAAACTCTGGGGGCTGCACACTTAAGGAAATGGTACAGCAGGGCAAGGGTAGGCACCAGAGCGAGAACAAACGTCAGTGTTTCAAGAGATGAATGAGCACAGGCGTGGTGTAAGTTGCGTGCGGAAGGCTAAGGTGACATTGTTATGGTTGTGAGGGCGTGGGCGTGGCGGTGGTAGAGGACTTAGCGGTGTGGTGGTGTTTTAGTGGTGTGTATGTTAGCTTAAAGAGGTCATAACGAGTGTGTGTGGAAGAGGGGCTGGTGTACGGCCGCTGCTGGAAGGCTGGCTGGCTGGCTGGCTGGTATTATTGTGGGACTGACAGGGACAGCCATCGGACTTCCCTGGAACGTGTAGCAGGAATGTGGCACGGAAGATTGTAAGCGAGTCAAAAGGAGGAAAATATATTAGTTTACTTTTTGTATCCTTATCGAAGCGTAGTTTTTACATATGTACATATTTCGCACTTAAAATTTTCCATGTGTTTCAAGGCTGCTCAATTTTCACTCAAGTTTATGAGAATGATATAATACAATGAAATAAAAACACAGGACTCATCTACACTCTCAAAATTAGGTTAGGTTAGCTTAGATATAGTTCTCTTGCGCTTTGATCTCCATACATTAAAAAGCGATTGAAAATAAGCTGCGTTGAATTATTCTCAAGTTCAAAAGCAAATATCCGTGAAACCAACACTCGGGTAAAAGAATCTGAGTAAAACGAGTGTCTTGTTCTGGGAAGATCCGCACATTAACTTCCAAGGTTGCTGGCGAGACAAAGACAAACGCCGCGGAAAATGTACGGCCCTTAACTTTCCCTTTCTCTTTTTTTCTCTTTCTTTCAGTTTTAAGTTCCGGAACGCACTGCCGGCCATGCGGGTAGTCGGAAGAGCTAATTGGCTTTTGATTTTCAGGATATATTCTCTCTCTCTCCCTCTCTCTCTCTCTCTCTCTCTCTCTCTCTCTCTCTCTCTCTCTCTCTCTCATGTTTTCCCAACGTGAATTGCATTTTTCTCATTTAGTCTCAGTCTTAATCTTTATTTTCTACGTGTCGTTAGCAAGAATTATTCCTGCCTTCGCTTCACCACGAATAGCACATTTTTGGCACAGTGGCTGGCGTGTTTTGACTTAAAATCCGCAAGATACGTTTTGCATCCGATGTTGGTCAGTCATCAGTTAGCTCGACCAGTTATTCCTCCTTTCTTCTGGTTAGTCATTAATCCACGAGGAAGAAAATGTCAGATCAGTGGAATACAAGAGGAAAAAGTGTGAAATTATGATGATATTGATAACTAGTGAGGAAAATAGCTCGTGATAGAAAAGGAGATGAGGTTTAAAAAAAGATGAAGGGGAAAAGGAGACGATTAATGAAGATGTCTGTATGAGTTGTGATATTTTCTTTTATTTTGGATCATCTCTATATCGGGTTTGACTTCAGGTAGAAAAGAAAGTAAATTTTTTGAACGAAAAACTATATCATATTCTGTCTGATATTCGTTCCCTTTTTTGTGGATTCCAGTTTTCTTCGGTATGAAAGTTCCATATTGATTTTCTAACCTACTTTGTGTAAGATACGAGAAAATCCCTCTCTAGATAAACAATGATTCTCACAACACATTACCGCAGAACCCCAAGCAATTCAGCATTTTCTATCCCGTATTCATAAATAGTGCCTGCGGGAAAGCTTTTATATATCATTTTATTTAGGTAAAGGCGGAAATAATTAAGGCAGAAAACAAACAGGAAAATGCTTCCATGATTAAGACTGCAAAATAAATAGGAAAAATGCAATTTACATGGCACTCGGCAGAAGGGGAGAGAGAGAGAGAGAGAGAGAGAGAGAGAGAGAGAGAGAGAGAGAGAGAGAGAGAGAGAGAGAGAGAGAGAGAGAGAGAGAGAGAGAGAGAGAGAGAGAGAGAGAGAGAAAATACTTGAAATCAAAAGCCAATTAGCTCTTCTGACTACCTGCATGGCAAGCAGTGTGTGTTAGAACTTGAACCTGAGAGAAATAGGAAAGAAAAAAAGACGAAGTTGAAGGCCGTGCATTTTTCCTCGCCGCTTGTCTTAGCCACCGTGGTAAGGCAAGCAAGTTAGTGTGCTAATCCCTCTTGAAGTTTGCGTTTTGCTAAGCTCCTTTTAGGTGTCTCAAGTCCAGAAGCAGACATAATTTTTGTCTTGATATATCGGCCTTAAAGTGTCACATTCCTGCCATAACCCTGAGACCGGCAAACAACACCCCCCAGTCTCCCTTCTGTCACTGCTAAACCCCATACAGTTACCACCAGTCAGTCCTCCGGCAGCTCCTCTTCCACACACACTTGTTGTAACCTTGAAAAGCTAACCACTCCCATACTGCAACGTCCTCAATCACGCCCCCACGTCAACTTCGCATCCACACAACCCACACAATGTCATCTCCGCTTCCCACACGCAGCCTCGCCACCCCTGCGCTCATACATCTCCGGAAATTCTGACATTTGTTTTCGCCCACGTCAGTAATCTTGGCCTTGTTGTAACATTTCCCGAAACGCGGAGTACCGAGTATTCGCATGGAATTGTTAACATTAGTGCTTTCATCGACACGAAAAGCCATCAAAGTGAGCTGTTAATTAGTGTCTGTTTTTATAATCTGTGCTTGTAACGGTAAAAATCAAGATTCGCTTAATATTTCTGGGAAAAGTGAAGCAGGGCATGATGAAATTTAAAAAATATATATATATAAAATAAAACAACGTAATATTCATGTATTTGACTTGTGTGTTAAAATAAGTGCATGATTCATTGTCAAAAAATGATTTAAAAAAGAAACACAATAATTTATATTGCTAGTGAAATAAAATCAGATAAAGAAGGCTAATGGTTCTCTGTATAATCTGAAAAAAGTAGTATGTACGTGTTTGCAGAGGAATATATTCTGCGATGAAGGAAATTATTCATGAAAGCCAGTAATGTTTTACAGCAGACATGAATTATAATAGAAACAATACCACCACCACAACGACAAACACAAAAGCAACAGTAAGAACACCAACACATCACCATCATCTCCACTCACCACCACTGCCTCCACTACCTGTAGATTTAATAAAAAAAACTCCGCATTAATTCTACATACTTTGATGCATAATGTCATCACTTTGTTTTGTCATTTTTTTCCAACACAGGCATCAATTGACTTTACATTATGAAGCCTCGGCCTTACCTCATCGCAACCAACAAACGTATTGCCTTCTTTGTGTCAGCTTTAGATCATTTCCACTTCCCTCTCTCACCTTCCTTCCATTTACACACACACACACACACACACGTAATATATCTCATAAAAATTGTACTCAGACAACAGTCGACTGTTGCAATATTCAATCTTTATTTGCGTCAGTGTGTGTGTGTGTGTGTGTGTGTGTGTGTGTGTGTGTGTGTGCGCGCGCGCGCTATTCATCACGGTCACTTTCTGGTTACCCAGTATGTGTGTATTCATATGTGTAGCGGCTAGTGAATTTCTGGGAATGAAGGAACAACTGCGTAGCGATAGAAAATATACAGAACGATACAAATTTTGTAAGTGTACTACTCTTTGTGTTTCAGTTATTTCTAACATTCTGATTTATCAATACAGAAATGAATATTTTTCGGATTACGTAATAACACGACACATCATACCCTCTCTAGTAAAGGAAAAGTCATAACCTTAGGCATATAATGTATTTCTGGCATCTTCCTATGTTATTGTCAGACAAGAAAATCATATGAGATGTGTGCAATGGAGTAGGGGGGAAGAGAAGCCCTGTTGACTAGAGATACAGCCTGAAGCAAGAGAGTCTTGATTCTTAGCTCTCTTGTAATATTGGAGTCTATTAATGCCATTGTCAGATTATACCAATACCTTCTTCACATCAAAGAAGGGGAAACTCGTGAACTGTATATGATTATCTATGGTTTCTTACAAACCTTGAGAAAACCGAGACTTATCAAATGTGTTCAAATTCAGTGCGATAATTGTTTAGTCTGTGATTTGAGATTAGTAAAGGAGAAGCATTTGGGTTTTCACCGATACTTAAGAAACGTTCAAGAAGGTTGCAGGTGCAGACATTAGAATGCATAGCAGAGACAGGAAACAAGGCGATGCACTGGCGAGAGGCGACAAACTGGACTGTGTTAATGTTGACTGAGGAAAAGTTAGCGTGAACGCATGATGAAGTTTGCACGCCATGGTAATAGTTGGGACATGTTAATAGACGGAGAAACAAACTAAATGTCCCCTCGATCAGACTTGACTTATTAATGATGCCGTGTTAGTTTGGACCTTCATGTCACTAATGACTACTCCTATCTCAGGTTGTGTTGCCCCTATTCTTAATGTCTTATTTTATATCTAGAGTCTTTAGAATAACGTATTACAGTTTCCCTCTTACACCTTCAAGTTTTTTGTATTTATACTTTCCACGTTTTGGGGTTTATTGTTGTTTTCCTTGTCCTTCTCATTCGCTGTCTTTACAGATTCGCTTTTATGTATCTGTTTGGTGTTTTGTTGTATTGTAGTCATAGTTCTTTGAGGACCAACCAAAAGGACTGTTGTTGTTTGTTCGCTTTTGGTATTCCTGTGTGCTGCTCATGGTTTTTTTTATGCTCTTCCTCCTTCTCCTTCTCCTTTATTAATGAAAAGAAATTTATTCAGATGATGGAAACCTTAGTGATGGCAAAGTTTCTTGCTGACTTGCAGCTGATCATTATAGTCATCTGCATCCCATTCACTCAAATTCATCATAGATGAAGCGCCCCATCAGATGAAACTTTCATTACAGGTTTTATTATTGTATGTAGATTAGATATGGTAAAAGTAAACATAATCCCTTTCTACTTTCCTCTTGAATTTCCTGTTAGTTTTTTTTTTTTTTTATACAACAGGGTTCCATTTTCTTTTTTTCTGACCTGCTTCGGCCAGAGGGATGGGAGGGTAAGGAATCTTATCCTGTATCATCATTTGCTTTTCTCACTAATATTGTAGAGTAGAAGAGTTAACAACAGCTAAGTAAAAACATCAGGGTATATTGCTGTTTGGATTTTGTCTGTATATTCCTCCTCCTCCTCCTCCTCCTCCTTCAGTTCCTCTTCCTTATCCGGCCTAAAAGTATGACAAATATTTTGAATGTCCTTTCCATGTACATACTTATTTATACACAGGGTTGCCACATGTGCTCCTCCTCCAGCATTGTTGAAAAGAGAGAGAGAGAGAGAGAGAGAGAGAGAGAGAGAGAGAGAGAGAGAGAGAGAGAGAGAGAGAGAGAGAGAGAGAGAGAGAGAGAGAGAGACGAGAGAGAGAGAGAGAGAGAGAGAGAGAGAGAGAGAGAGAGAGAGAGAGAGAGAGAGAGAAAGGAGGGAGGGGCAGAGAGACCACCTACAGATAATGAAATATGCATAATGCGCTTTTATCGGCTCGTACGAAATGTGCATAAAATGTCTTGCTTGATTAATTTTGGACGAATTACCTCGCTGTGACTCAGGCCTGCATTCAGACACGCTTTGCTCTTTCATTTCAACTATTTCCTAAAGCCACAGATGGTTAGAAGGCTTTCTTAGGCTGATTTATTTGTTACCAATGCAAAAATCTAGTTTGTCATTAGAACCGTAAAAAATCTCTGAAAATTAGTGCCACTACAACTAAGTCTTTTGTAATGTAGTGGTGGAATGACGGGAAATATTTGCCTACAAGCCTTAGTGTTGCAATCACTGGCAAGGTAAATAACAAATAATACGAGACATAAATGCACCTTAGTATAAACAGACTGATGTACAAAGATGAGATCACCGTGTTACAGTGAAACCACATTTGCTCTGAGGGCATTAAGATCCTAAGCGCACGAGTTCGAATCCTGGCCACTGTCCGAAGGGAGATTGGGCATCCACTTGGGGTAACGATTTCCAGATGGGTGGGCTTTCAGATAGAAGATCTCCATTAGGTGGTCTCCTTTAGCCCATAAGTTCCCGTGAAAAGCTTACATAGTATAAATTAAGCAAAAGGTGTTTTGAATGAGAGTGAAAAACACTATTATTTTTCATTGTGTGCGTAAAGATATTGGGTTCCTAGTCAGTAGCTTTTACTGTCGCGGAGCCTTTGACTTTTGTTCATGAGAGTACTGACGCTGCTGCGTTTCCCTCTCCCCCCCCCAAAAAAAAAAAAATAATGTTAACCATGTATGGAATACTCTTCTCATGTATGGGAAGGCGGGCTCACTCAGTCTTATTGGGCAGTGTGAAAACGAATTTTTTTCCCTTGGGAATTTCATATATAATAATAATAATAATAATAATAATAATAATAATAATAATAATAATAATAATAATGATAATAATAATAATAATAATAATAGTAGTAGTAGTAGTAGTAGTAGTAGTAGTAGTAGTAGTAGTAGTAGTAGTAGTAGTAGTAGTAGTAGTAATAATTATAATAATAATAATAATGATAATAATAATAATAAACGATTTATTTGAAAGCAGCTTACAGTTGTTGGCTGAAAATCTACAGCTTAACATACAAATCCTTATATTGTAACATTCACACATTCTTATATACATATACGTGTGTGTGTGTGTGTGTGTGTGTGTGTGTGTGTGTGTGTGTGTGTGTGTGTGTGTGTGTGTGTGTGTGTGTGT
>CM035188.1:12247490-12262229 GCA_020233015.1 Callinectes sapidus | reverse complement strand
TTTAAACTCTCTCTCTCTCTCTCTCTCTCTCTCTCTCTCTCTCTCTCTCTCTCTCTCTCTCTCTCTCTCTCTCTCTCTCTCTCTCTCTCTCTCTGAATAAACGGAGGGAAAAATGTATGCCTGGCAGTACGTTCAGCCGAGGTCTATGTTGTTGCCCTGCCCACCAGTATAAATATCTTCTCCTCCTACTGCCTCCATCTTCCTCCTCCTCCTCCTCCTCTTGTGTGTGCAGCAGCTGGCGGCGGTCAGTAGGTACTTTCCCCAACAAGTCTGCGGCTTTTTTCCTTTATCAATGACTGGCCTGATGAACCATCTATTCTTATCTCGGGTTTCAGTAGCGCGAGGACCATCTTTTACACTCGTATGACAGTAGTGGTGGAGATTATATCCTTCCAGACTCGTATTCCCCCTTTTCCCTACACGGTGAACCTTTTTCCCTATTCTGATCAGGTCTCGTTCATGTCACGCCCGTGTGATAGAGAGCCTTGTTTCAATAATCCCGTCCCATGGCTCCCGTCGGGCCAATGGACTTTTCTCTTCGCCTCAGATAGAGTGCTTCTGGCAACGGGCCGCCGCTGACTGGGAGGCTCCCGGGCAATGCTTCTCCAATATCCCTGGTGGTGATTAATGCCTTTGTGTGAGGGACTCCTTTTCACTACCAACCCATTACGGCCGGGGATCCTTTTGTGGCGGGTGGGCTTTGATATTACACTCACATTATCAACTCCTAATGTGAGAAAAAGACGTCTTCACTCCTCGACTCTGATTTTTTGTAAGTTTATTCTCCTGAGCTTGTGTAATGTCTTTATACTCATAATTAGAATCGTGAAGAGCCGCCATCCCTCATCCTCCTTAATCACCATTATGGGTTCACATTTCTTAGCTCCCCTAACTTCTTCCACCATCACGCTCTTTTATCGCGCTCATCTCGCGTTATTATGGACACGATTATGGCTGGCTGTCAGGCTCCCACCTCCACGATGTTCCAATCATCTCTATACGAAAGAATGAGGGATAAAAAAAGAATGAAGGAGAAGGGAGCTAAATAAGGGGATCGTGTCTTCGGGGGAGGGAGGTTGGCTCTACAAAAAGATACATTTCCTAGGTGATGACTCGCATATCATCTACCGTTACTCCTGGGAAAAAGAGATTCATATGTTAGTGGTGTTAGGGGACTCCTAAATGCCGTAGCGGAAAAAGGTTTAAAAAGTCGAGATTTTTCTTCCTTTCTATGTGTGCGTTTTTGTATAACCACATACCGCCTTGGTCAAGTGTTGGTAAGTGAAGCTGCCATAACGATGTATACGCAAGGCAAAGAAAGAGTGTTCGTTTAGGTTAGGTTAGGTTAGCCTAGACTTGGATGGGTTAGCAGGGTTGGGCTGAGCTGGGCTGGGCTAGGATAGGTTAAGCTAGGTTAGGTTAGACTAGACCACAGAAGCTAGAGAAGGTTTTGCTCCTCGAACTCGGCACAGATTATCTCTCTCTTACTTTCTTTCACCGCTTCTCTCCCCACCCACCTTAGTCAGCTGTCTATTTTTCGCCCCCCATTTCAACAAAAAATGATGATAATGAAACAATAATAATAGTCACCACTATCTCAATCACCAAGAGAGAGAGAGAGAGAGAGAGAGAGAGAGAGAGAGAGAGAGAGAGAGAGAGAGAGAGAGAGAGAGAGAGAGAGAGAGAGAGAGAGAGAGTGTGTGTGTGTGTGTGTGAACTGAGGTTAACCCCAGCTAGGCTCCCCACACACCAATGGGCCGACACGCCGACCTCTCCTGGCCTAACTTGGTGACGCATGACATCCAATTATCTTGCCTCCGCCACGAAGATGCACAGCAATAGAGAAGCTGTGCAGTGGCGGCGGAACCCCAACACACTCACCCTTCCCATTCACCACTGAAGGGTACAAGTGGCAGCTGAAAGCGAGTTGTATGCAAACAAACACCTTAACAACATTGTCTTGCTGCACTTCACACACGCTCGCATACACACACACACACACACACACACACACACACACACACACACACACACACACACACACACACACACACACACGACAGTATATGCAGTTCCTCCATTTACGGTATTTTCGAGCAGATCCTCCTTAATTACTTTGTGGATGGAACAGACAAAGGTGGTTTTGATATTAGGGCACATATAAAGGACACAAAATTAAACATGGGTCACGATCTATTTGATTCAGAAAAGTGCTGCTGCAAAATCAACGTAGAAAGCCCGCTCTCTAAGCATCGTATATAAAAGATTAATGGAGGATAACGGCACCAATATAAAAGAACAAAAAAATAACCTTGTTTAGTCTAAAAACATGAGATGGAAAAAAGGAGGCTATTGTGCCGTCCTGTATTGATCATCAGTAACACAGCTGCAAGCGACAGGCCTGACAGTCTTAAAACTCACTGGAGTTATTGGTGGAGTAACATGGAAGGTCACTCGCTGATCCAGGGTGCGAGGGCGGTGTTCAGACAATGGGCCAATCCCGCGTCAATACTCCTCATTCCTGTGCGTACCGCGTCCATGGTGCCTCTCAACGCTGACGTGAACATTTTACGATAAAAGCTGCAATATTATCAGTACCACTCTGATTTATGGAAAAAACTTTCGTGATTCTTAAGCTTGCATTCTTATTTTCAGGATCGTACGTGCATACTTATATTTGTTAAGATGATTATTCTTGTGTAGAAAAGAGCACCCGATGTTTCTAACAGAGGAATTGAATTGATGAACTACCTGGTAAACTCTAAAGTGCTATATAGATATTTTACAAAGCAACGTTTGGTCTTTTTAAAACAATATAAAAGATCCTAAATTAGCACTTGTGTGTCTAGACGACCTTTCAGTTATCTAGAAGAGCATCCAATTCTTAAAAGAACCACTCCAATGTTTTCACTGACTCTCGCACTTTTAAGGCAACACTCACATTTGCTAACTGCTGTTCGTATATTCAAACCGAAAAATCACTTGTGTAAACTACATTGAGCTCTTTTTCTACACTACTTCACAGTTTTTCCTTAGAGGACAAAAGTTGAAATTTTGAAGTGAACCTTAGAATTTGGGCATTGTAACCAAAAGCATATTAAAGTATAAATTAGTAGACAAGGTAATAGTACATGATATCCCTACATCATCACTACTGTCTTCTTTTCTTCTTACACTACATGGGACATCTCGATCATCAGTAACAACTAGGGTAGGGAAAAAAACCCAAAGTGACGGATGATTAATGTAACTTTCCCTCATTATCTACACCCTGCATGCGTCAGCCTCTAAGGTCGAAGGTGGTGTGAGGGTAGACTGGAAAACGTTACCCAGCTCTTTTCTTACCCTTAACAGCTTTTCTGACACGAGAGAGAGAGAGAGAGAGAGAGAGAGAGAGAGAGAGAGAGAGAGAGAGAGAGAGAGAGAGAAGCAGACAGGCAGGGACAGAGGCGGAGACAGAAACGGTAAGAGAGAGAAACCTATTGAATTAGAGGACCTATTGAATTAAGCGAGAAAGTTTGTCCAGTCCGCCCACCACTTGGAGCACCGAGTAACTACAAATTGTTCCACCTGCGTTACGTGCAAGACAGTCTCGAGGTCACGAACAAGACTCTCTCTCTTTCCACCGGCGTCTCATGGCTGTCTGCGCCCTCAAGAATGTTAACGCAAGAGAATGCTGCTGTGTCACTTCATTCAATTAATTAACTAATCCATTCGAGAAGCAAAGATTCTTACAGTTGTGTTGAAAATAAGAAGTGTTTTGATGATACATGAAAATAATGATTCTTTAGCTATGTTGAAAATAACTCCCGTAAATAAAACAGCAACGACAGGGCTCGCTCTTGCTTGCTGCCTCGAATGTGTAATGTAATTTCGCTTTAGAAATTTACTGGAACAAACAAGAAGAAAGTGCGTGGGAGAACAACAGAATGCGTAATTTCCGTGACTAATCGCACCCTTGGATGATAAACTTACAAAAATTGCCCAGAATTCACGTCGTTGTGTATTGCACTCGTCCACAACTTCACATTTATTCTTTACATAAATTTTACAAAAACGGAAATGAAATTTCAGTGATGATATTTCTCCTGCTTGTTTGTCAACTAACATAGAATAAACGAGTGTGTGGAAAGATAAGCATTTCATGATTTACAGGAAAGTTTGCTTTAGATGTTTCTTTTGATAGACATGGCAAAATTTTTCATTGACTTGTGGCTTCACGATTATGAACTAACATTGCATGGAAAGCACCTGCGATATGAGGAACGTATCAAAGAGAACAAAAAATCGTTACTTTCGATAGACACGCACGTCACGCAACCATACACACACCCGTCCCCAAACACACACACACACACACACACACACACACACACGCCATATTATTTGCCACTTTTTTGGTAATTGCTAAGTAAATTAAAGGTAAACTAGATGGAAATAATGTAGCTCACCTACAGTTGTTAACTAGAAAACAACATTTAAGAGAAGGAAAATTGTTGTGGTAAAAATATGCGCTTTTAGGAAAAAAAAAAAAAAAAAAAAAAGGCATGAGGAAACATTATAACCACACGGAATATCAAGAGCATGACAATTGTGTGGAAATGATATTAGCTAAGAACATGCACGCAGGCTCTCTCTCTCTCTCTCTCTCTCTCTCTCTCTCTCTCTCTCTCTCTCTCTCTCTCTCTCTCTCTCTCTCTCTCTCTCTCTCTCTCTCTCTCTCTCTCAAATAAGGTAAACAGTAATTACTTTGCCATGCTTTTCATTACAATTTTTTCCTTTTAACATATAATTCTCCGAAATATCCTAAGCAAATGTATGGTAACACATTTTCCATTTAGGGCTTATATTTTTTTAATTATGAAATTTTCAAATAAGGTAAAGTGTATGTAGTTTTTCATGTTTTTCCTTTTCACATTTGATTGTCTGAGTCTTTAGAAGCTTCAAGCATTTGTTGTGGTGAGGACCAATCTGTGTTGACTCTCAGGACGTCAAGCTTAAGACGTTTCTGATCTCAAATCTGATAGCGTTTCTCCAAGTGAGATTTCGACGGTTCTAGACAAATTGTTATTGAAAACATCACACAAATTCCATATCAAGAAAATTACAGTGATATGAAGGTCAGTTGAATTCAGTGTAATACATTGTCTATATTTATCAGTTAACAATGGTGTTTAGTGTTTTTTTTTTATTCAATAACAAAGAATCATCTGCAAAAGTAATTTACTTGAACATGGATTTTCCTAGTGCAGGCGTGTTTCATTTAGAGAAATGCAATGAAAGATTATTTACTGCTGGGAACATCATCTATTAGAAACGCTATAGTGTATTGCTGCGCCATGCTGACACGATGACATGTCAAATAATCATCTAATCAATCGTAGTATATGTAGTGCTTGTTCTTATCACTGACCTAAGGCGGCTGACGCATCTGTGTATTTCAGGTTGATTGTAGTCATAGGTCTGTTACTCAATCACCGCCTCCTGTCAGTAGTGTGTGATGCGTAGTCACCATAGGACACTATAGAATATTTCATGTGTTGGGTAGTGTGTGTGTGTGTGTGTGTGTATGTGTATGTGTGTGTGTGTGTGTGTGTGTGTAGCGTTCATCGATCATCTCCTTTGTTACCTTGTGACGCTGGAAGGGTCTCTGCTCTCAGGCCCAGCTCCTCAATCCCTCTTACTGCCGGCTGTCCCCCTCACGCCCAAGCCACTCTCACTGCGGCGGCGCCTTCAGTGCAGGTCCTGGCAGGGCGTGAGTCTGGATGACCAAAGGCATTACCAGGCACGCCCCCAGCTAATAGACATGTCACTCACGTTCATGCATTCGATAAGATAGCCCTCTGATGCTCCCAGAGTGGGCTACAACCTGGGATTTATTTCTCCTGGTCGTTCTGTTTTATTTCTAAGCTTCACATCAGTAATGCACTATAAAAGATACCAAGACGGAGTATATAAACGTGTATTTGAATATTGGCATTTGTTTTTAAAGAAGTTTGTGTGTTGGTTTGTAGGATTCACGCGGCTTACAGGTTTGTACGTGTTAACTGGCTGTATTCTCTCCAGCTACACATTTGTTGTCGAGGCATCGCTTTATATATTGTTTTATGTAATGTACCTGAAATTAAGGAACATTTACACTTTTTCACACACACACACACACACACACACACACACACACACACACACACACACACACACACACACACACACACACACACACACAAGACACACACACACACACACACACACACACACACACACACACACACACACACACACACTACATTGTTGAGGGAAGTGAGTGAAATCCTATTACCTTTCACTATTTCCTACCTATTTTTTGGTTGCTTCGGGTTGACTGCCACCTAGATGTCAAACAACAGTGCTACTTTTCTTATGCTTCTTTACTTTGGTCCTACCTATTTAAAATCGGGTCACCTGCCCTTAGTGTTATGAGAATATTCTGTATTTCTTTTTTTTCATTGGCCATCAGGAAGTAAATTCTTTTAGTCCTTTTGTCAGTTTGATTTCCCTGTCTTCTTTTTGTTGCATTTAAATTTTCTTTTACAGTCTCAACTTTGGGGAGGCAAACATTATGATTAAGTTCGTTTTAGCAGTCTTCTGAGTTGCACAAAACATAACCATTTAGTATTCCGTGATGGTGTTGTATTGTGCGTGTCCCGAACGCTTCGATGGTTGCGTTAAGTTTGCTTCCTCGGTGTCGTTGGAAGTCAGGTGGCTGCCGAGGTGAGGAAGTTGATTTGTGCGATTGCTGTCAGGCCAATCAGTCGCAAGGACAAAGTTAGGGAGGTTTCGCTCAATAGGTATTTTAGCCTTTTCTCGCTGCAATGTGGATCCGGTACAAATAGTAACACATAAAATTGATATATTGGTTGAAAGTATTCCTAGATCAGCATCCGATTGTGCTAGTTCAACATTGATGTATCTTTTATGTTACATTGATCTGGTTCTCTTGTTCTCGAATGAAATCTGTAGACAAGATAGCAGCATTGTAACGCCACCAATCAATTCCCGGAAGGTCCTCAGGCATGTATGTGGAGAGACCCGCACTGGGGGATGTGAATAAAAACATTGAAGCAAGGACACACCGTGGCTTTCAACAGCTGTCACCGATAAAAGGATGGGGAAAGGTTTTCCTGAGAAGACGTGGCACCAGTCATCCCATCGTAAAAGATGTGGAAAGATATCCACAAACTTGTCTAGGCAACCAAGATGGTGGAGCATCCCACTTAAGACTGCGCGGGACTGTGTCCAGTGCTTGTAAACACACACACACACGCACGCGCACACACACACACACACACACACACACACACACACACACACACACACACACACACACACACACACACACACACACATGAATTTGTGTATTGAATAATTTTTCATTTTTTTCTATTTTCTTTGGTTAGCGATCAAAGACCACTTTCAATCATTGAAAAAATAATAAGTTTCTTCTATATTTACACTCATCAAATATCCAATCCGACGTCACCAGCGACAGGTGTTCACCCTCGGGACGCTCCTCATAACATCTAACGAGCAGTTAATTTTCTGTTTGACGCTGCCGACTGTCTCTCGGGCCATGCGCCTCGGCTCTGAGCATCCTTGTCTGCCCACCGCTGCCCGAGGGAATTCTCTTATTTTCTGGCACGTGTGGGTGTCTGTATTTTTATCCCGGATCGTTTTGTCTTATAAACATGCTGTATGTGGATACCACGTTATTCTTGCATTGCATCTGTCATAGTGATTTCATACTGTTCTTTATGAATGATCATTTCTGGAGTTGACAACTAATATAAGTAATCCAACAACAAAACATCAGCAACAGTAACAAAAACAGTCTGTAAGTCCAAGGCGAACAGTGAATTTCCACGACATAGGTAGTAACTGTATCAAGCCATCGTCTTTCTTCCATTATGAAGCATGGAAATAATAAACACACATATTCTGTTGCCATCCCTTTGACTCCCGAGCGTACACTGCAGGCACCGTCACACCTGAGAGAGGCTGCATTGCTCACCAGACCAGTGACGGGGAGTGAGGGTAATGTGTTGTGTTCCATTCTGTCGTGGTGTATTTTCCAGCCTTTAGGGATCGCCTTAATATTATTCATGTGTCAAATAGCGCTGCAATGTTGATACACAGAAGTGCGCGAATAGTTAGCCTGGGTGAATTGCATGACTATTTGATTGTTGACTGCAAAAGGCGGTAAAATGTTTTCTCAGCCTTGCGAAGGAAATGTTCATGCAGGAGCACTTGAAAAAAAAAAATGTCAGTTGACGTTGGCCACGATTAGTGTCTTGTCGGGTATTGTTATACAGTCTCCTCTCTCAGCAGCTTAGCGTGTATTAAGCTCCTCACCACCAGACCTAAACGGTGCTGTAAGAACACGACTTACCTAATAGAAGTCTAGTAATTTAATTGAAGTAATTTCCATTTGGGTCTTCAATGAACCGAGTTTGAATTTAAGTTGGGTGTTTTGTAGTATTTAAAGGGTTTTCTCTCTGCCGATAGCCAGACTATGGCTTCTGGCAGACTGAGCAGCAGCTGATTGTCACGCGCCAAAGCTTCGCTGCTAATGCCTCCATGGTAAATGATGCCCCTGAAAATTGAAGCGCAATTTTCCGGTTCGTTCTCTCTCTTCTGTTGGTGATGAGCGTGGGAAAGGCTGGTTGCGTTTTACTTGTCTTTAAAACTGTTTAGTATAGGAAAGTGATTTTCTACATCGACAAAGAGATCAAACCAGGAAAGATAATGAGTGATTGGAGGTAAGAAGTCAGTGATAGCCTTCTTGTACGACGCGAATAGTACTAGTACCAGTAGAAACGTGACTCTTCTCTGGTGAAGTGTCTCATTGTAGCTTTCCTCTCTCTGCACTGCTTTCATTTGTTCAATAAAGCCTATGTAATTAATTAGTGCGCGTTTTTCACTGAGCAACGCAGCGCCAGGATAACATTGTCGATTTTTTATATGGAGCTTGAGTGATAACATGCGTGTAACTTGTACGGTATTGTTTTTGTTGTTGATGATGATGATGGTGATACTGTTGCCGTTGTATTTGGCAAATTATATATTTTCTTATCATTAAACGTTCTTGAAAACATATCTCTTTCGACTGGTTCTGTTACGGATTGCACTTGTCGAGCCGTTCTCTGGTCTTCACTTCATTCTGCCATATTATGTTTTCATGATTGCACTCGTCATCCTCAAGTATTTCTTCATCCATAAACCTTCCCTTTGTTTTCTTTCTTCTTTCCTTTGCCGGGTGTGCTCACTTCTAACATTCTCATTCCCAAACATATTTCATCCTAAACTATATCACAATGTCATTTTTAACGTTTTTTTTTCCCAAAGTGGCGTACGTGAAATCTCAAAGGCAACCCCATGTGTGTGTGTGTGTGTGTGTGTGTGTGTGTGTGTGTGTCGGGGGTGGGGTGGGGGAGAGTGGGTCCTTTGGCGACAAGGTGCATCCGCCATTGACAAACTATCAATAGGTTTGAGCTTTCCCTTCCCCTCCCCCTCCCACTTCATCTTCTCTCTCTCCCTGCGGCCAGTTCCCGAGTCTCAGCCACCTTGAGCTGCTTTCCTGCCTCCGCTTGCCTCCTTATTACCCTGAACTGACATCACATGCAAATGATGGAAACTTCATGTGAAACGCAAATCATTTAGTTTTGAGGACAGGTTACCAGACGTTTGCCCGGCACACTCACTAGTACTTTATACAAAAAAATGACGTGAAATGCTTTTGGATAGGAAAAATGTGTATAGCTGTAGTTTATTTACTCAGTGACGTTGTCTTGTACTTGTCAGTAGTCTCGATGTGTACTGGAAACACCCTCCAGGGAAATTTAGTCCACGAACATCACATCTACAACATTTTCCCGAATTGTATCCTTTTATAATAAAGCAGGTAATGCTAGATTAGGTTAGGGAAATTATTCTGGGATAGTTTTTTTCCTGGAGCAATCTTCGAGGGTGGAATTTACTCGCGGCCTCCCAGGGAGAGAACGTTCCCTGCCTGCATTACTCCTCGCTTCATCCGTACGAAAAAGAGTAATCACGTAACATAATTGCCTCATTTGCCTCAGTGCCGCTGTGCGGTGATTGTGATGCTCGTGAGTGTGTGTGTGGGTGTGTGTGTGTGTGTGTGTGTGTATGTATGTGTGTGTGTGTGTGTGTGTATGTATGTGTGTGTGTGTGTGTGTGTGTGTGTGTGTGTGTGTGTGTGTGTGTGTGTGTGTGTGTGTGTGTGTGTGTGTGTGTGTGTGTGTGTGTGTGTGTGTGTGTGTGTGTGTGTGTGTGTGTGTGTGTGTGTGTGCGTGTGTGAGCGTGCGTGTGCGTGTGTGTGTGTGTCTGCAGGAGGTTTATTGCTTACAATCTCGCTCTCTCTCTCTCTCTCTCTCTCTCTCTCTCTCTCTCTCTCTCTCTCTCTCTCTCTCTCTCTCTCTCTCTCTCTCTCTCTCTCTCTCTCATTTTCCAGAAACTCTAAGAAACAATCATAAAATCCATTAAAATCTGGATCTTCATTGTTATGGGAAAAGAACGTTATGTTTTTCTTTCTATCTCATTCTTTCCTTCTCTCCCTTTCGTCCCTTCTTTAGAATAAAATAGAATACCGGTAGAAAGAGCATAATGTAATGATAAGAGCCCGCCCTTTCTACTCCATAAGCAGTACGTTCTCTGGAGAGTGTAAATAATCTCATATCAGTAAATCGTTGCGTTCCCGCCTCATTTTCTGACCTCATTTCCTCTTTTTACCCCCACGAGCACATCTTTTCCCCTTCTTCCACCTCGCACATATCTTGGCTCTCAGATCCCTTTCCCGCACCGGACGTGGCCTTCCTGGACCCGTCCATACTTGGCAATCCCGTGGGGTGTTTTGTGACGTTTTGTGGGTCACGTTTCCTGCAACAAAAAGATAGAAGGCACCAAGGAGAAAGATGATGTTCGGGTACTCGTCTTAACTCTTCTCTTCTACTTCTTTTCTGCGGTATTTTCTTGTCTATTGGTCGCTTCTGAGATGTACCTACGTCTCTCTCTCTCTCTCTCTCTCTCTCTCTCTCTCTCTCTCTCTCTCTCTCTCTCTCTCTCTCTCTCTCTGGTCTGCACTGCGCACTTTCTTCATCCATCACATGCATTTTATTCATGAGTGTCTTATGAAGCCTCAAGACAAACGATTTCCGCGTTGGTTATGCTGAGTGTTCCGTCCTGTTGCTCCCCTGGCTCCCTCACGTCCCCATGCTCTTCACTAAATGCACAGCTGTCGCACGGCTCGGTTAACACAAAATGATACACTTAATAGGAAACTTTTGCTTCTAGGATATTAACTCCGCATTAAGTGCTCTTACGTACTATTATTGCTTAAAAGTTTCAAATTACACTAGAAATGCTTTCACAACTATTCACCCACATTTTCATACAGAAATTATTAGAGGATAGTTAAGTATGCTCATAATCTTAAATTCAATTATAGTGTTTTGATATTCAGGGTTGTGAATGAACTTGACGTCACTGCAACAGCGTAAAGGTTCTGCGGTGCGATGGCCACGCTGTTTATATAAAGAGGCCTTGCAGTATAGCAGCAGATTACGTATATCCCCCTATGCAGCTCCACACGGGGTGCAAAACACTTTAACAAAAACTATGTATGTTACGTATGAAATATTAGTTTTGATTTGGGATTTCAATCACGAATATTTGGAAATAATTATTGCGTCCAGATAGCTGTCACCGTCAGTGGCATTAGCATTCTTTTATTCAAAAATTTAACATGAAATTATGAACTTCGTGCATTATGACCCAGATAAAAATTTTCCAAAAAACCAGAATTAAAATGGAAAAATGCACAACCCTGCATCAAACAACATGCAGCAGAAATACTTCTCTAAAAAATGTCGGTCTTCATTAGCATGTTAGGATCTGCTCTCCTACTCGTGCTAATTGAGAGTGCGTCTGTAAGTTTTCTCTGTGAGGGTAAGTCCCAGAGCGGGAGGAGCAGCCTGGCTGGCGGTGGCAGAAGAGCAGAGATATTGCTTCAAGTCTCCTCGTTTTGGAATCATCGCTTAAAATCGATTTTTTTTTTTTTTTATCTGATGAGTAATTTCAATTTTCATTACTAAGAAACAAGAGTGAAATGAAACCACATTTGATGTTTTAGATGGACAAGAGAATATGTAAATCTGTGATGGACACATGGAATACACAGAGTAAGTTATTGCGGGAAATGTGTGCCCTGAGGTGGAAGGGCTGGTGAGTCTTGGAGGGACGGGCCAGTCAGCCGGCAAGTCAGGGTGGCAGGTCTCGTGGGGCCCGCAGTAATTACCCGCCAACGCACCTGTCACCTCGCAAACTAGTTTGTTTTCCCTCTCTGAGAGATGGTCATCTCATACGGCTGGTGCACGTGAAGAGGTCACCACACATCCGCCCTCACTACCTCCACCAACATCACCACCAGTAGACCTGCCTTACTCATGTGCCTCAGTTCACGTGGGAGCGGCGTTTTCTTCACTGGGAAACTGATGTCACCCACATATCACTCTCCACCTTATAAAACATTCTTTTTTCTGCACTTGTGCATACATTTTAATGATGGTAATCGATTAATCAGCTGATACTCTTGTAAAACGCAAATAGATCTAATGTGCTCTCTCTCTCTCTCTCTCTCTCTCTCTCTCTCTCTCTCTCTCTCTCTCTCTCTCTCTCTCTCTCTCTCTCTCTCTCTCTCTCTCTCTCATTAAATTCTCTTTAATCTTTCTGCACTCGAATGCAAGTTCATATGAATCCCTCCCACCCACAAAGATGGAAACGCGGGACCCCGGAGGTCACCACTACTCTTACTACCTCGCTCGTGGACAATTGCATGTCTGACGACTTAACGTTTCCATGCTGCCTGAATGCTTGATAATACTCTGCCTCCCATGGAATATAGCTGGAGTAAGGCATGGCAGAAAAAGAGACGCAACCACTACCCAGTCGCGTATGCAGTGCTACAATATGTAAATGTTATCACATGTAGCTGAGTTGTAGGTATGTTTGTATGCATTATGTCTCATATTTGTACTGTGAAAATGCTGATGTTATGATAAAGTTTATTTTTATTTAATGATGATATGAACTTCTTAATATTTCACATGACAATTAGAACATTCGAAATTAAACACTATTTTGACTCACGGGTAACACATGAATTGATAACAAATCTCTGTGCATTGCGTATAATAAAGTACCGTAAAGAAATGCATCCATTTAAGGCTTCATCTTGCAAATTTATATTATTTGTCAACAGTACTTTCTCCAAAGCCAATACTAAGAAAGTAGTGTGTTTTGAATTATGCTCTGGACGTGAACCCTTTACGCTGCGCCTCGTGTTTACGCAGCAGTGAATGCATAGGTAATGGACGTACTGAGCCAAGGAGAGGAGAAATTATTCAGAAAATTGCACCGATAAAGTGAATCAGGAAGTTCCCGATAATGATACGTGCCTCTCCGCTTTGTTCACACACACACACACACACACACACACACACACACACACACACACTCATACACTCATACACTGTATTTTTATGACGTTTAACTTTCATATAATTACGTTGCGAAAAGTGCATATTTATCGGTGTATAAGAGAGCCTGTGAAGTGGATCCTTGGTCAGCAGCACCAGCAGCAGCAGCAGCAGTAGTCTTCCCGCCAGTGCTCTGCTGTAAATTTATGAGGCTCGCGAGGGCGCTTCATCCACGGGAATGAGCGACGGTGCGCCTGCTGCACTATCCATAACTCCAGGTGTCCAGCACTTTATTCTCCTCATATTTGTCTGGTAAAAGCAAGAAACCTAATGCAGTGGAAGCCCTCAAGATGGTGGGAGCGTTGTATATAAAATAGAAATGTCTTGCTTTTTTTTCTTATTTTATAATTTAGTGGTGCAGGGAAGGTTACCTGTGACGACACCCATGGGCGCTGATATCGATTGGTTCTCACGCAGTAATCATGCTCAAATGTCTTTCCTGTGAAGTGTGATTCTCTCAAATACTCAGACTTTTTAGGTGCATTTGTCTCTCCACTAAGGCATCCTCTTTTACCGTGTTGAATGAGTTTTGTTTCTTGTGGTTTGAATGGACGAAAGATTTATTGTTTTGATAAGTTTCAGAGTGGAGTTCCTCATTTTATTGCTAACAGTGTTTGCGAGATCTTAGTTTTCTTCTTAAAAGAAATGAGTGGACGTGATTTTGTTTTCTTGATGCGTATTGTCTTTCTGAAAGCATTGAAGGTAAAGGTTACCCTGGTTGCCAACGGGTCGAGTAACAGAAAGCAGCTCTCCAACTCACGTTTTCTTCTCTGAGTGAGATTATTTATTTTTATTTTCTTTTTTTGTTTGTTTTGTTTATTTTTTTCTCTTGATCTCCCTGATACATGAAAAATCTCTTTCACCAATGCTAACTATACATACTCTCCCTCTTCATACGTATACATCTCATGCAACTTAATTACCTATTTCATATTGCAAAGAGCATGCATTTTTTATACGCTTGTTATTTGAAGGTGGGTAAATATTACATCGACTTTTATCTGCTCATTGAAAACAATTTCATTTAAGATCCACCAATAATGAGAGAGAGAGAGAGAGAGAGAGAGAGAGAGAGAGAGAGAGAGAGGAATAGAAGACCAGACAGAGAGGAGAGATAATGGAAGGAGGGAGGGAGGAGGGGGGAGGAGAG
>CM035188.1:12221440-12233101 GCA_020233015.1 Callinectes sapidus | reverse complement strand
TAATAATAATAATAATAATAATAATAATAATAATAATAATAATAATAATAATGGTAATAATAACAGACGGTTTACTTTGGTAAAGGATCTATCTGTCTGCACAGATTGGGAATAGTTTGTTGTGGTGTCGGACACTTTGGCGAGGAATGGAGGTGGGGAGGGGAGCAGTTGGGGGGAGCAGGTTCCTGTGGATTGGATGGTGAAGTAATTTCGTGGCGAACCGCTGGAGGAGATGTTGGTGGGTGGCCTGGAGTGTGGTGAGGTCCAGGGTGCGAAGGGTCTCCTGGTAGGTAGATGGTGCAACAGACCTCCATGATCAACTTCACTGCTGTTTTCTGTACCCGTTGATAGAGGATGACCAGACTGGAGATACATATGTGTGTGTGTGTGTGTGTGTGTGTGTGTGTGTGTCCTTGGAGGAAAGTCAGGAATCGGTATACTGAGGGGAACTGCTCGCGAAGTTGATGGTCATATAAATGGTAATATCTTGCGATCAGGTTACCGAGCCTTGAAGAAGCTCCTGACCAAATTTACCCACCAAAGTGTACACACTTCCAATACTCGTAAAAGGTCACTTCCTCGCTATCTTGGGAACGTGCACTGGGAAATGTCGTGTTAGCATATGACAATGCTTGAGAGTTCTTTGACAGGTGATCAATATTCTTCCACCAATGAAGCTTAGATGATAAATTCTAATTTGTAATATTGAAGTAAGAAAACATAGATAAGTAATCGTAAACTTTAGTGGTATTGAAGGGTTTTCGGGATTCCAGACGTCAGAATATGGTGATAATATATTAGTTATTATGTAATGCTGATATCGGTTAAAAAATATGTGTTATTTCATAAAATATAAGTAATAGATGATGTCGTTTGAGATTCCTGACATCAGTTATCGTAATAATTAATCACACATAATGCAAGGCAGAGAAGACTGATGATTGTAGGAAGGTTGCAACGATTCCAGTTTTTCGTCTTCAGTCAGATTTAAAAAGTTCACCCTTTACAGCAATTCGAAAGTGTCATATTAATTTCAAAGAAAGATACTTTTTCTCTGTATCGTTTGAATGATTAATTGGATACCCCTGTATTGTTCTGCCACCATCTGCCTCACCATCTCCCTTTAGCCACGTATAATGAGTAAAATGAATTGCTGCTGCTCCGGAGAAGTGTTTGTCTCACTCAGATGTGCGTGTTGTTGGAGAGGCAATGACATGACTTGCTTGTTACTTACTGTTGTCTCGGTAACCATTCAGTATTGTGTAGGTCTCCCTTGAAACAGATGTTATGTATGTCCCTACGTTTCTATGTACTAGTTGTTGTTGTTGTTGTTGTTGTTGTTGTTGTTGTTGTTGTTGTTGTTGTTGTTGTTGTTGTTGTTGTCTTTCTTCTGCACGAGAATTTCACAATACTGTTGAATGAAAGAAGCGTTTTTTCTTCCATGCTAAAATTGAAATGGTGGTGAGGTAGAAGTGAAAACAATTACGTACTTCTGTATTGCTTTAGTGAGGGAGTCTTGACTATTGATTCTTGACTTCTTTTACTCACAGACTTTAGTATAAGCTACATCATTTAGTAATTTTGGGTCAGTTTGTGTGGGATCCAATAGCGGTAAAAACCTCTGACTCATGATTTGATGATGGTCTTCGTAATGGCGCTCAGTTATGGGAAAATCTCTACCGTGATGCCATGCCAGATCGTGGAGTGAACTTTTAATTACTCTCCCTGGAACGCTGGCCACTAGTGTGTTGTAATTACGATAAAGGTGATAGGTTTCATAAGTAATCAACTTTTTCAATAAACTCATAAATACGAAAGGCATATCTAATGACGTTGGATCGTGACACAGTTCTTCTCTTTCGTGACACTCCTGATGAATCGAGGAAAGACAAAAAACGAGGGTGGCTCTTCATTCATTCACACACACATACACACACATACACACACACACACACACACACACACACACACACACACACACACACACACACACACACACACACACTAAAAAAAATCAACCCTATGTGGAAATGTATACGATTCAAACACAAAAGATTTCCGAACTATATATAACCCCACAAAAGACGAGAGCTTCGGAAGACGGTGAGGATGGTCCTGCTACTTGTACTGTATGTTTTGTGCCGTAAACTTCACTATATTCTTCGGAGGATAACAAACAAACCCGTTTTCTGTGCGGGGATCTTCCACCAACCACCCTATACTTCCCTCAAGTTTCCACACAAGGAGGTACGGCTTCCCCTCTCCATATCTCAACTTGATAGAGCGAGAGAGTCGAGGGAAGTTTGTGTACCTCCTCCTACTCGTCTTCCTTCTCCTCCACCTCCTCCTCGTCCTACTCCTGAGAACTTAGATCGTTCCCGTCGCTGCTGAATAGAGAGTCGTACGTGTTCCGTCTTCGTGCCGTGCTGCCATTCTCCGGCCGCCGCTGCTGCTGTGTTGAGCGAGGCGCCTCACCACCACGCCGGATGCTGGTGCGGCTTGCCAAGAAGGAAGGAAGGAGGTTGGTGCTTCTCTCTTCAAGTTATAAGATGCTGAAGAGGCAGAATGCTACGAGGGTGTGTATCATGACATGTCTTGCTCGGGTTGCACGTGAGTTGTGGTGGTGTCATAGAAGTGTTTCATTGGCTTGATTAGATTTGGTGTAGTTTTGTTGGTGTTTCGGTAAGGCGATGTAATGGTTTGGTATTTAGTAGTTAGATTATTAAGTGGATTATTGCTTTTTCTTTTCTTTATTTTTAATCGGGGGATACTTGCCTCTCTCGTTTCCTCTCTCCCTCCATCATTTTTCAGTTGATCCCCCTTCCATTCCTCCGTTCCATATCCCTTTGTCCTCAACTCTCTCTCTCTCTCTCTCTCTCTCTCTCTCTCTCTCTCTCTCTCTCTCTCTATATATATATATATATATATATATATATATATATATATATATATATATATCTTTCGAATCCCCCCACTGTGTATTCTTTATTCCGTCATCTTGAAAATTCAGTTAATACTTATTACAATATTTAACCTAACATTATCTAACTGAACATGCCGTAAAGTAACACAACACAGTTTATCTTAAGAAGTCATAAGAAAATTTTACCAGCAGAATATTTGTCCTGGGAGAAAGGCAATGATATAACCACACATTTAATTATTCTCTCACCATCTGTTTACAAAGCAATGACAATCAGGACAATCACCATCATGGAAGAAAACATGCCTGTTCTTTATAGACCGAATCCTACAGTTTAATTAATCCAAGAAGCAGATTTTTTTTCTTCATATATAAGCGTTAAATTCCAGAATGCGACATAATTACACTGACATTGGGACGAGAGTAAACGCGGGTCTGTTTGCGTATGATTTCCATGCACGGCTATTGTTGCCTCTTTCTCTGGGTTGGTGTCTGTGTTCACTCGTGTTTGTCCAGAATCTGCGTGGTTATGAGATCAGCATAAGATGAGAAAATATACATAAGGCAGGAAAATGGTAAAAAAAAAATAAAACATAATATAAAATAAAATAAAAGCATGAAAGAAAGCATTAAGAACACGACAGAGATGTTTGAATATTTAATGATAATGTACCTGGTTTCTTCATGTATTTCGTCTTATTTATTCCTGTTTTTTCTACTTGGATAGTTTTGAGAATGTGATAAACGTGCAAAATGGAGGACATGAGAGAAAATATAGAGCAAAAAACGATCTTCAAATATTAATAAAATGAGAAAAGAAGGCAAGGTCACTTATTTATTTGCACCATTTATTCCAACTCAAAAATATCAGGTAGGGTCGTCATAAATAGCTCGATAAAAGGAAAATAATAAATAAATCTTGCCGGGAACGCAGCCAATTTTACCTAACTATTTACGGGTCAATGAATACTCGTCAATTATTTCCACCCTGACACGAGAAATTTATTTTTTGATCAACGTCCTCCTATTGGATTAGCTGCAGCTCAATACCACTTCAGGGAATAGAAATACAACTTAACTGAAAATAATAATCCATAAACGTAAAGTAGGACAGAAAGGGAGACAAAATACACAGCAAAATAAAAATAAAAAAGGTGAAAGAAAATACACAATTAACATTTGCATTTACCCCCCAAAAGAGGTACAAAGGAAATAGGATGTAGAGAAATAGTTTGAAGTAACGTATGTGACTAAAACGTTGGGGGAAACTTGCATTACTGAGGCACTTGCACCGATCTATTGCCGGCTATGGGCGGGGGACGCGAGTGTGTGGGTGTAGGTTTAGATTCAGATGTGCGTGGGGTGTAGGTGTATGGGAAGGCAGGGGAACGTAACGCGGTGGCAATACGAGAGAGGGGTGAAGCGAAGGAAGGGATGGTGGAAAAGGCGGCTGACCCATCCCATCCCATCCCATGCTATCCCATCCCATCCTATCCCATCTCCATTCAGCTCTAGAAGGGTGACACTTACACTGCTTTGCTTTTGTTTCACCTCTGATGGCCTGACGTTAAACTCCCCTTTATTATGATGTGGTCTTTGCCCCTTCAGTACTGGAACGTTTTTTACCACGAGTCTTGTGTGTACTTAGACGGTTATATTGACATTAGGATACGTCTATGGAGGCCAGAAGATTAATAGCCGTAGTCTGTACTATTTCATTCCCCCACCTGAGTTTCTGAAGCTGTAAAAAATCTTCAAATAATAAGGATAATGAATATGAAAATGCGTCCAAGTACTGAAGAGGCTAAAAAATGCTGTTAGGTCAGGCTGAAGTATAAAATAGAGACAAGAAAGTAAAAAAGGGGCAAAAATGAGAGTAAGAGAAGTTTAAATTAAAGGACAAAAGGGTAAAATAAAACAAAATGCAAGACAAAAGGAAAACTGATTAAGAAAAGTGTTCTCTAAGAATAGGAGACAATGGAGGAAAGAAAAGAACTCTGGGAAAAAGAGGAAGCAAGACAAATAAGGGAATGAGATTATACTACAAAAAACTAGTAAAGTAGATGAAAGAAGAGAGAGAGAGAGAGAGAGAGAGAGAGAGAGAGAGAGAGAGAGAGAGAGAGAGAGAGAGAGAGAGAGAGAGAGAGAGAGAGAGAGAGAGAGAGAGAGAGAATGAATTTCCCGTCGTACATTCTCAGGTAAAGACAAAGACTGACATGCCGTTTGGAACATTTATAATCTTACCTATAATATCATTTTTTACACTTTATATACGTATTAACATAATGTATCGCTATAATGTGTGTCATTCGGAAAGCAAAAGCGTGAAGGAATGTGTCCAAGTCTAGATCCCAGCAGGTGCAATGAGGTGCCTCCGTCAGACACAAACGGTTCAGTCTGACACCAACACTATCGCCCTCTGATTGTGCTTTACTGCTTATCACACCCGCTTCCCGCTGCCAGAGACTCTACAGGATAATGACGCTGCACTCACCATACTACCACTATCAAAAGTTACCTCTCAATCCATCCATCCTGTCCACTTTTCCCATTTCCAGTTTTTTCTGTCACTTTTCCTTTACATAACTTAACGCACAGCCATACCTTGCTCTCTCTCATCCTACACTCCAGTTTCACCACCACACCTCAGTAATGTATGACACTCTACTGAAGATCTAAGACACTCCTTATCTTCTAGTCCATTGTGCTGAATACCTGGTAAGTCCCAGTGAACATTGAAATACGTGAAGGACCTCCACTTTCTTCCACTCAATGAGTTTATAGATCATTCACCGCCTTTAAAGCTGCATTCTTTCTTATTATTTCAGTGCATTTCCGAGCGTGGCTGAAAGATGCTGGATATGTGTGTACTGGAAATATATTTAAACCATTAAGAGAAAGTAGATAGAAAGAATATTCTCGCTCGACGCATAAGCAAATTACTTTATTTTTTTCACGCGAGCTTTGATGTTTCGTTCAAATATTTAACTGTCCATGTTTTAACATTAGAAAAGCTCTTTCTGCTGATCCTAGTCTTTCCCCTTTCCGTTCTCCCTTGTGTGGCTGTCATTAGGGTGGCTGGATGGGAAGGGGCAGGGGTGTGGCATTACTGGTTTGTGTGAGGTCAGGTCAAGTACGAAACGTATGTAAGGTTTTTCTTTTAATTTTTAACATAACTCCTAGATAATTCATCAGTGATTTTCTTGCAGTGAATTTGGAGATTATGATATTGCTACTCAGATTACTCTTACTAAGTGGTTCTTAATTTTTAACCAACATAAAAGAAAATATCATTATATATGCCCTTGCCAACCTTAAAGAATTTCTTCCGTAGACGAAAGGTATCATTATATATGAAAAGAGAGAAGAGTTTAGGGCTGAAAAAAGGCAAAACCCTTCATGAATTTTGAATGACTTGCAATTTGCTCTGGGAAATGTGAGGTGAATTATTAAAAAAAATGAAATAGAGCCACGAATTCTGTGCTGTGTCCTGCCATTGGCTTACAAACAACCACACTACAACACGATGCAAGACTATGCTTCCTTAAGAGAACAGAGTTGTGCTTAATACCTATCGACTGCACATAGGTCATTAAGGTAGAAATATCAACCTGTGGCCAATATTTAGCTAAGGATGAAGAGAAAGAACCACCAATCTCACCAAGTAACTGCCATGGGTCAGGATCAAACTCGCGCCATTACGACCACGAGGCGAGCACTTTAACACAGTGTCTACTTCCTTCCTCTTCCTGGGCAATACTATAGTCAAATCATCGTGAGGAACAAGTAACATATTCGCCAATAAATGAATTTACTCATGTTTGCCGAAGCTTAGAATGATTGGCTTGTCTTCAAACAGCGTGGGGAGGAGAGTATAATCAGACTGAAGATCTTTTGTCTCTTATCGTTAGGCAGGAGGAAGTGAAAATGAGTACATAAGAAAATAAGGGAAGCTACAAGAGGCCGTTAGACATATTCTTGGCAGTCCCTTTGTAAACACCTCTGCCTATTTCCATCTATCATCCTCATCCACAAACTTGTTCAATCTTCTTTTTGTGAGGGAAAGTAATTTTCGAGGTAAAGATAATTTATAAAGTAGTGTTAAAGCTCCTGTTTCATCGTTGTCTTCCCGTTATGGACACTATTTGGCCATTCATTGTGTTGGTGCTCCTTGGTACCGTTGCTGTTACCGGAGCAAGGTTAGGGGAACCAGTCAATGAACCCTGAATGATTAGCAGTATGACCAGATTTATTAGGAAAAGTGGCCATCTCCTTTGTTCGAGGTGCTAGTTTGACTCTTCTTTACACTCTCACGGGAAATTGATTATCGTCGTTACTCTGATCGGTACTGCTTTGTTAATGTTATTATTATTATTATTATTATTATTATTATTATTATTATTATTATTATTATTATTATTATTATTATTATTATTACTGTTGTTGTTGTTGTTATTACCATCATCATTATTGTTATTGATATTATTATTATTATTATTATTATTTTCATCATTATCATTATTGTCACTATAATCATTATTATTATTATTATTATTATTATTATTATTATTATTATTATTATTATTAGTAGTAGTAGTAGTAGTAGTAGTAGTAGTAGTTGTTGTTGTTGTTGTTGTAATGTTACAGGTAAACCAGCCATCAGATGATTTACTAAAGCATCATTAATAAGTGATCGTCACAAAGTGAATTAATATCATACTAAACAGAATTTCTTATTGTAAATTGGCAACCTCTAACATAATAAAAAAGTAATAGTATACTTAGGTACATGATATTTCTGAAATCCAAGAGGAAATCATTTAGTGAAAATAATCTTGTACCAAAAATGCTAATGTTCTTACTTAGTTATGATTACATATTTACATGTAGAAAAATAGGAGCGGAAGCCGGCTTTCTTGTCCACTGATGAAAATTAAGTATTTACTACTGCTGCTGCTGCTGCTACTGCTGCTACTGCTGCTGCTGCTGCTACTGCTGCTGCTGCTGCTGCTGCTTTTAAAACGACTCCCCTTACTACAATAACTCACAAATTGAATCCTTTCTTCTCACCTTCATTAGCGTATCAGGAGAGACAGGTGCACAGAACTGTCAGCAAGAGGCCGTCATCTAATATACGTACACTACTCATTCCTACATTCATTGTAATGTAATTCATTGTAATATACGTACACTACTCATTCCTACATTCATACTCACTCCTACACTACTCATACACTACTCATTCCCAGAAATACATAAACGCACTCGATGTAGCGCTCGCTGCCTCTCTGCCACTGAAGGTAGTTTAGTGTGAATGAAGCTGATGTGTTTACTCGTGTCCTGTAGTCCCTAAATAATTTCCACCCCTTTTGTTGATTGACAGGACAGGTAGCAGTAATGATGTTTGCACACCTGAAGCGCTCTACGATGATCGGCCGTATGTATTGGGGCACGTTTCACCGGCTAAATACTACGATATCCTGCGTCCGTGGTTGGAAAATTAGTTGGTGTCTTTTTCCCTCTTATTGTGTGGTGCCAGTGACAGAAATGAGAGAATATCGTTCATTCTTTCATCTTTTCAGGAATCAAAGGGCTTTGAAAGATGAGTGAATGAGAGAGAGAGAGAGAGAGAGAGAGAGAGAGAGAGAGAGAGAGAGAGAGAGAGAGAGAGAGAGAGAGAGAGAGAGAGAGATTTAGTCGCTTAAATCAGCCTAGCCATGCAGACTATTGGTTATTTAGTATTGGTTATTTGTGCTTTTATTTCAAGCTTTTAACCCCTTCATTACAGGGAAGCATTTCTCCCTTCAGTTTTGGATACGATTAGATGATTCCATTGACGTTAGGAAAGCTCTATGGATATCAGAAGATTAATGGTCAAGGTCTTCAATATTCTAATCTCTGAAGCTGTATAAAATCATGAAATTGTAAGAAGAATAGATATGAAAACTCGTTCTAGTACTGAAAGGGGTTATTTTTTTCTCAAATTGACTCAGTAACTTACGTCTCACATTTCATCAGACGCCTCAACTCCTAGCAAACTAACACTTAAGGTTTAAATAGACCTTGAAAATAGAACAATTGTGTAATTTAAGCCTCGTAGGTAAAAATTTGTACGTTAATAATTCCCTCCTCCTCGCTCAACTAGTTTTCATATTCTCTGCTTCATATATGTACCGTGTTAACAGAAAAAATGAATAAATGTTTAAGTTCTCCCTGTTCCTCTCCTTTATCTCTTTCCATTCACTATATTCTCTCACGTGCAAAGTCCCATAGTCTATTGTTTTCCCTGTATCACTTTACGGAGATCACTTTCTCTTTTTTTCTTATATCTACGTGCTGTGATATTATTTTAAAGATTTTCTCCGTTTGCTTTTATCTGATACAGTCTCTCTCTCTCTCTCTCTCTCTCTCTCTCTCTCTCTCTCTCTCTCTCTCTCTCTCTCTCTCTCTCTCTCTCTCTCTCTCTCTCTCTCTCGTACTCAAGATAATTTTAGTTTATTTTCTTCCTTTTTATTGTATTTGTTGAGAAGAAAGAGCACACAGGAAATTACCTCTTGAAATTTTGTAGCAGAATGGGAAAATGATAACGGTGATAACAGTTTTTGTGTCGTTTTTTCTTCTTTTTTTTTTAATCTGATAGACGTCACAAAAGATGTTCATCCAATAAGTAGAAAGATTACCAACTGCCGTGACCAAACAAAACGGAACGAGAGTCTCCTAATGTCAAATAAATTATACACCAGACAGTATTCGCGACGGGTCTTCCAGTTTTCAGATGACAGGATTAGCTCCCTCTGCAAATATCATACACGAATCTGATTTGTGTTTATTCAAAGTGACATGGCTTTTTTTTACCTGATTTCAGAGCACACGTGTACCTTTCCACTGCTCCTGCAATGTGTCACAAAGTTCTACATATTTGTGTATAATTTGTCATGTTTTTCATTTCATGTAATCCTATTCTATGTTTTTTTTTTTCTTTTTCTGTTTTGTTTTAGTAAGTTGATGTAATATAATGATTCTTTTTATTTGTCTTCTCAGAATGTAGAAATAAAAATTCTACATACAGTACACGTGCGTTATGTATACTTAAGTCAAGAAAACAAAGTCTCGAGATGCAATTTAATTATCAAGGTACACTCTGGTCTAATTAAAAAGTAAGGAGAAGCTCTATTTATAACTCAGGAAAATCACTCTTACGTATCACAGAGCTATTTCTTCACTGGTACGTATTGTTGCTTTTCGCTCTGGAATGAGTCTCATAAGCTTGCCCTCCTCAGGTCTGCTTTCCTGAGCCCTTGGATTTCACAGCATGTCGCCTTACGTGTTTTTTTCCAATCTGATGGCGACGACAGATCAAGATTCGTATTTCTTGATTGTATTTCTCTCTCTCTCTCTCTCTCTCTCTCTCTCTCTCTCTCTCTCTCTCTCTCTCTCTCTCTCTCTCTCTCTCTCTCTCTCTCTCTCTCTCATCTGCTTTAATATATTTCTCTTTTTTTCCTTTCAATTGTGTAATTAAGAGAAATACAAAAAAACTCAAACTTCGCAGAAAATACAAAGAAAGAAGCATTTAGCATTTTTATTCGTAATTGTAGCGTTTTATTGTCCAATGTTTATTATTTGCATCTTAGGTAATTGATATTCTTGGTAATGCTTGACTCCCTCTACGTCTATCAACACGATTTACTGGAATGAATGATACTTTTGCAATTCTTTTTATTCAGCTTCAGTGTTTTTACCAGTGAGATATTGTGGGACATTGTCAGTTGGGTGAAGGAGGCAACACACACACACACACACACACACGCACATGCACACACACACACACACACACACACACACACACACACACACACACACACACACACACACACACACACACACACACACACACACACAACGCCATTCAGCCCCTCATCCACCCTCGACTTTCCTCCCATGTGTGGCTGGCCGTAAAAGCCCTCAGCTGCCCCCTCCGTCACGGCGGCGATAGCATTGCGTGCCGTCATGCCAGCTTCTTATTACATTTCACTGATTCATGGTAATGGCCGTGCAGTGTGGCGGGGCAAGGTGAGCCGTAGCCAAGGGGTCGGTGGAGTTGGTTATCCTTAATTCCCACCACGCTTCCCAGTAACATTTGTGATTATTTACAGCACACATGTGGCCTTTCCAGCCTTTCACCTTTTAAACCACACTGCTGATGAGTTACTATGTTGCAATCATGAAGAAAATACTGCATTCGTTAGTACAGTGGGAAATAGATGCTTGATAATTATGTATAAAAAGTTTCCGAGTGATGTTTATTTTTGTGTTTGTTCTTTTTGGTTATGGTTATTGTTGTTTGTTACTTTTATGCAGTCATAGAGCTAACAAATGACCTTAATGACGGTAAATTTATCTTTTTGTTGTTTATTGATTTTATGCAGCAACAGAGCTAACAAATGCCCTGAATGACAGTAAATCTTTCGTTTTGTTGTTTGTTGCTTCTATACAGTCATAGTGCTAACAAAAACCCTGATTGACAGTAAATCTCTCTGTTTTCCGAAGCTTCTTGAAACTCATGTATACTGAAAAGTTATTATTATATGTACTGAAAAGTTATTATTATTCCACACAGTTTTTAACATGCCCATCGCTTGATTCGCCTTCCTTAACCTTTCCTCAAACTCCACTTTTAACGATCCATCCATAGACAAAAGCGTACCAAGATATTTAAACTTCTCTACTTGTTTCACAAC
>CM035188.1:12186194-12196743 GCA_020233015.1 Callinectes sapidus | reverse complement strand
TCTCTCTCTCTCTCTCTCTCTCTCTCTCTCTCTCTCTCTCTCTCTCTCTCTCTCTCTCTCTCTCTCTCTCTCTTCCTTTCATGCCCATATTCCTTCCCCATCTGAACTCCCCTTCTGCAGTTCTTCCCTTCCTGCCACACTTCCTCTTCCTACCTCTCACCCGCCACCCTTCCAGCTCTCCCATCTCACCTACCATCCTAATTCATGGTTTCCCTCCCTCTCTTTTCTCTCCCCGTCGGCTTTTCCTTCTCTCTTTCTCCCTTCCCGTCGTATCCTCTCCCTTCTTTCACGAGGCTCCCTGCTGCTTGTCTACATTTCACTTCATATCCCTTCCCCCTTTTTTTCCTTCTCTTTTTCCTGTCTACTAGTATCACCCTTTGTATTCCTCACTTTGTCTTTTTCGTTGTTTTTCCTGCTTTTTTTTCTTTATATTGTACATGGTCTTACCTGCTCTTTAGTTAATGAAAGTATGTGTGTTCTTCCATTTGCCTGCCTGTATGCTATCTCTCTCTCTCTCTCTCTCTCTCTCTCTCTCTCTCTCTCTCTCTCTCTCTCTCTCTCTCTCTCTCTCTCTCTCTCTCTCTCTCTCTCTCTCTCTCTCTCTCTCTCTCAAGTTTTCACTAAGCATACTGCAGAAAGAACTTTTAAGATTCAACAGGAACTCTTATCCCTCCTTCCTTCCTTCCTTCCTGGTGGTGTGAGGTGTGTGTCTGTCATTGTGTCTGTCCGGGCGATTGCCTTGATCCAGGGAATAGTAGTCAGGAGGCATTAAAGCTGTGGCACCTAACCATTTATCCGCGAAGACTCTCCTTCCCGAGCCTTTCCATAGTCCGAGTCAGGTATACTTATTTCTCCTTTTTTCGTTTTATCGTGTAGATTTTCTTTACAATATGTCGTGATCTATGTTGTGTGTTTGACTGCGTGAATCGTGCAAAGTTACAAGCCTGGAATCGGTTTTTTAAAAGAAGGAACAATGGGAAAGAAACGTAGTGGTGTACAAACAATGCCAGCAGCCCCACAGACCCTCAAAACTTCCATCCAAAAATCTTGGTAGAATCGACCAATTTGTTTCAATCACTGCACTTTTTTTGAGGCCTTCTCTTGCCCCCCACCTCCCCTCTGTCGTGATTTACTGTATTTCTGTAAGGCTACATATTACTTTTCATGATAATCCAGTTAAGTTGTCACTTTGATGCTTGAGCACTGTAGCCATAACATGCTTTTGTTTCCTCCATGGTAGCTGGCCAGATAGTAGCGTGTGGTATCTTCTCTCGCATTGTTACATGTGTTTGTGTCAGCTTGATCTATGCCACGTGCTGGTGATAAATCTAATGAGAAACAATTTTCGTATGTCGCTAAACTTCATTACGATCATGCTTTAGCACTTTTCACTACCATTTTTTTTCAGATCACTAATTGTAAAAAAATATATATAAATTACAACGAACCGCTTGCGTTGCGTTGTTAGGGAAAGCATTAAATATTTCATTTTTTTTAATATCGCTGTGGAGTTTTTGTGTATATTTTTTTCTTTCCTCAAACTAGGCTCTTTATCAGTTTTTCTTTCTCTTCCCGCCTCGTTTCCTCTTTCCATTTCTCCCTTCCTCCCCCTCCGCCGCTGTGCCCTCTCGGCCAGCCTGCATTAGGGCTCCCCACATTCAACCCTTTGTCACTGCGCTCCGTGTTTTCTGTCCCGCCCAGAACACTACGAGTGGCGGCCTGGCAGCGTTGTCACTCCGCGTTTTCTTTCTTATTATTTTTCCGACCTCTCGTGTGCGCTCACTCTGATTCGCTGCACCTTTGCACACGCCCTCCGACCTTCGTTCTGTTTTTCTTTTCTCCATTTTCTTTCATACGGCTTAAGGATTTTTGCCCCGTGTATGTTTTTAAGTTCGTAATATATTTTTCTTGCTCTCATTTCCTGCTCCTCCGCACTCGTCTTCTCTTTAGACAGTTTGCGTTCAGTCTTTATTCTCTAATATGATGCTTGGAGGTTTATCAATGCATGCAGATATAAAGATCATGGTACATTTTCATCCTTCGTCACCTGATGTTTTAATATATTGCAAGATGTGTATTGAGGAAGAGACCATGAACGTCTCGGGGGAGAACGAACTAATGAAAAACATTCGGAGCCTTCTAATGAACTCAATCTAGTGTTCGAAAAGCAACGTTGTCCTCGCACGCCCACCAGCGATCTGATATTTCCAGGCTTATTCGTATTTTTTACATAATTTCTCTTCAATCATCATATTCTTCTTATCAGGCTTGCATAATGCCATAAATAGCAGCTTCTTTTGGGAAAATCAGATGATACGAGATGAATATTTGAATTCTTGAGATTATCTTGAATCCAGGTAAGGGGGACTGTTTGCTGCAGACAACACAGTAGGCTTCATCACATCACATTATTGCGGTGGCCAAGAGCAACAACAGCGTCTCAAATCTAAATCCAGGACCATCCAGCCAGCCGTCACCTAAAGCCAAGACCTAAGGCTGTCTTCATCCTGACTTGAGTAACGAACAGTCTGGAAGGTGAAGCCGTAAGACCCTAGGGTACTCAGATATGCAGCCTTGCTAAGGAAAACTGGCATTCTGTTTAGGGTTTCAGTGGGAGACGGCAGCATTTGACTGAGATTCATCACGACATTTATCCTTTGTTCTCCTTAATCTCCCAGGTCATCTAATGTTCGCCAGAAGTTAAAGAATATGAGTGCTATTTTCAAATGACAGATTGATAATTCCAAATGACCTCGCGAAGTCTTCCAATACTTCAGCCATTGGTTTTCAAGGAGAAATGTTTATGTAAAATTGTAGTTTTACAAGGCTGAATTCTACACTGAATTTTTTTGTTATTGTTATTGTAGTCGTTGTTATTATAGTATACAGTACCTAATATATACTGTGTTTTTTGTTAACATAAAAACTGACATACAATTTCTTACAAATAGCCAATGAGTGATCAAAACTCATAAACGCATTTTTTTTTTTTTCAGTATTTGTCAACATTGGCATTCTCACATCACGGCAGGCAACCCGGCATGTGGCATCTGGTTCTCTCGCTGCAGCCATCGCTCGCTTCGACTTACACCAGCGATCACGTGAGTAATCTGATATGAAGGCAGTCACCATATCCTCTCACAGCCGCGTGGGGAGTGAGATGGAAAAAAGATAGACAGAAAAGATTGACAAGAGGACGGAAAGCGAAAATACCAACAGGCAAAGGTGGAGTAGAAGGTGAAGTGAGCATGGAGCAGCAGCAGCAGCAGCAGCAGCAAGGCGCCACCACTGCAAGGAAGGCTAATCTGGCACAACTCTAGCAAGGCCACTCTGCTTGATGGTGTGCGGCTCACCTTCTCTCTCCCCCTTCCCCTTTGCTTAGCTTTCTAACAACCCTCATGCTTTCCTTCCGCACATTCACTGGTTGACTTCATGATGGCCTTGGCGTGATTTCATTAACCTTTTTTTTCTCTTTTTTCTTTCTTTCTTTCTTTCTTTCTTTCTTTCTTTCTTCTTCTCTATTTCTTCTTCTTCTTCTTCTTCTTCTTCTTCTTCTTCTTCTTCTTCTTCTTCTTCTTCTTCTTCTTCTTCTTTTTCTTCTTCTTATCTTCTTCTTCTTCTTCTTCTTCTTCTTCTTCTTCTTCTTCTTCTTCTTCTTCTTCTTCTTCTTCTTTTTCTTCTTCTTCTTCTTCTTCTTCAACCATCACCTCATTTACGTAAGCAAATAATGTCTCCGTCTATTATTTGTAAAACTGGAAGTGTATTTTTTTTATCTATTTCTTTTAGGGGACGTCAAAACCTCAAAATTTTTCGAGCTTGCAGCGTTTTCTTTACATTCGCAATGCAGTCACCGTCATCTGCCGCCGCTTATCATACATAACATGCAAGGTAAAGACTATTTCACATAAGATGCCTGATTTGTATTCCTTTGAATGCTTTTGTTGCAGAGGTTCGACTATTTATCTTAGGTATTTGTATAAAAAAAGTATGCTAATCTATTATTTATATTAATTTTATTCATATTTGAATTATTGTTATTCCAACAAATTGTCAACATTTTCATTTTCATTGAATCATTTAACAAATAACGTTCGAATAACAATGGCACCAGTCATGAAGTCATTTGCGAATGCATAACAAGTATGTTACTACACTGACCATAAAAGCGAGAAATGAAATGACTTTTTAACCCAGATCATTCATGAAAGCATTAATGAAAGTTTCGCTGAAATATTTACATATACGTATAGAAATTTCAGTGCCTACCCTTTTCTATGTATTTGAATTCTTGTTACTTTTTTTCACATGAATCTCTGCCTGCTCATTGGTAATGTCCCTCTGCTGACAAGTGTTGTCGCGTGGCGGCAGGTGTTTCCCATCACCAGTAGGGACGCGTGGCTGCATCTGGAAGGATGACCGGAGATTGGACGATATCAACTTTGCATCACGAGTGGCGGTAGGGAGAAGTCGACCAAGTTGTATACAATGAATGGAAGGACACTTGAATACCCGAGAAAAAAAAAATATATATAGGAACAAGTGTGCAAATACCTCTGACCCGCAGTAACGCTTCAGTGAAGGCGTCCATACCCCTTATCACTGAATATCTTCCTTGGGCGCGTCGGAGTTCCTAGAAATTGTGGAGTCCAGAAGAATCCCTGCAAGACTGTGGTGGCCGCGACAGGAAATTGCTTCCCTTTCACCCATATCCTGTCAGACCCTCATATTTTCATCTGATTCCACCAAACCAGATGTTCTTTTTTTTCCATATGGAGGCAAATGTTTCAGTAAACCAGTGACAAACATATGTACATTGCATTGATTCTACATATATTTCTCTGTTATTCATGTTTACCAATGCCATCGTTGTATTGATAATGATAATAGACAATAATGATTATAAATAACAATAGTAACAATGATGAAAACATGGCAACAACAGTATGTTAAAACCGGATGCAAAAAGGATACTCTCGAATTTTATGTCTTACACTATTCTGCCTCCATATTCACAGCTATACTGCTATGCCTCCCCCCCTCCCTCCCAGCGAAAGATTACCATTATTCACCTTTACACGCCCTAGGGTCCGCTTTTCTGCAGCATCTAATCCACCTAAAAGAGAAAAAGAAAAGCTCCCTCGTTGTACTGCGGCCTGCTATCGATGTAATGGTCAATTTGAAGCGATTAGACTACAAGTTAACGAACACGAGGAAATATCAGGACAAGTTTTAGTGAGTCGTTCTTTCTCCGCTTTGTAAGGTTGAGACGGATTTCTTTTGGCGGTGGTCTGGTTTTGCTGAGGTTTCCCGGTTATTACTGAGAGGAAATGGCGAGGGAGTGGCTTGATGAGGAGGTCAGGAGTGATGGATGGGACCTTCAAGCTAGAAATGGAAAGGGACCCCCGTACACACACATACACACACACACACACACACACACACACACACACACACACACACACACACACACACACACACACCTCAAGGAATGCAATTAAACCTGTTCTTCAAAGCTATATTGATAAGACATATAACTCATAACTCAGCAGACAGTTGTAGTATAAATAGAATGAAAATAAATAAAATGACACAAAAAAAGGATACGTGGAGAAAATTTCCGGTACACGATAAGCTGACGAGCAAGTTCTTTCCTTTCCTCAGGTGGGAACGGATATTGGTGGCCGCCCTGCTGAGGTGTCTGTGTCCGAGGGCGTTATCAGTCTCTCTGGCCACCGGTCCTGAGCTAAACACACAGGCAGCACCAGGTGATCTATGTTGACAGACGCTATCGCACGGCTCTTCTTGATAGCGCTCTCTCTCTCTCTCTCTCTCTCTCTCTCTCTCTCTCTCTCTCTCTCTCTCTCTCTCTCTCTCGTGGGAATAATTCTTTTCTATTTTTCTTTATAACTTCCTGAATATCGTCACATTTATTTTTTTCCATTGGTATTTTGATTTTATGTGTTGTTTTAGGGTGATTCTAAACATTACGCCGTGGGCAATTTACTCAAAGGATTCACCAACAATGATTTCGTTGTTTCTTAGCCTGATTATTGTTACGGTACCCTAGTGAACTGTTTCGTCTATCTGTCTATCGGGGACAACTTAGCCGCTTAGTCACTTATATCACTTATATCCTTTCTACACAACACTCATAGTCACGTAACATTACCAGAAATTGTTAACAGTAATTGATGAGTGTGTATCGGTGGTCATTGCAAAAAAAAGAAAAAAAAAAGCCACTTCACCGTCGGTTATATCATCCTCGTGTTCCTACGTTCTATACAGCACTCATAGTCACGTAACATTGCCTGAAAATATTACGAGTAATTAATGTATGTGTATCAGTGGTCATTGCAAAAAAATAATAATAATAAAAAAGGCCACTTCTCCGTCGCTTATATTCTCCTCGTTATGTTCCTACTTTCTATACAACACTCATAGTGACGTATCATTGCCTGAAAATGTTAACAGTAATTGATGTGTGTGCGTCGGTGGTGATTGAAAAAAGTGTCACTGATGAATAGTGACATGAATAAATGTTGTGTAAGCACCGGGCGTCATTACTCACATTTACTGGCTAACATTAAAACTAGGAGAGTAAAGCACACGCCTGTTTACGGCACCTTTTTGTCGTGACAGTTCTATCAGTGACGTGAATGAAGGACCGGGTCATTATGCCAGATTCGTATGCTTGTTTTTGTTGTTGTTATTGTTGTTGTAGCTTCTTCGTACTGCAATATAGTTCAACAAAAAACAGCATAACACTTGTATAGATTAGAATACAAGTTAGTGCAGCTGAACTAATCTAGTACCATCGTGTAACAAAAAGATATGTGAGTGTCTTGCAAGCGTGTTATTGGTGATCTTATTTTATTATCATGGCAGCTGCAGCTCTATTGCATTCACTGTGCTACAAGCTGTTATTTTTTTTTCTTTCCTGGCGAGGTTACTCTGATAGACTTGCTTTGTGTGGTATACGTAACACACTAACCAAATATTGTTGTTGTTCATGTTCCGCTGCAGTGGTGGTTCATACTCTGTTAGTTTTACTTTTGTTAGGGTTTCAGGTTCTGATCCCGTAGCTATGTTGTGCAGACTCAATCTTTATTGTATTTTTTTGTTATTTGCACCATCCTCTCATCAGCTGACTATCATGGCTGTGTCTATTACTACTACTACTACTACTACTACTACTACTACTACTACTACTACTACTACTACTACTACTACTGCTGCTGCTGCTGCTGCTGCTGCTGCTGCTGCTGCTGCTGCTGCTGCTGCTGCCGTCGCCGCCGCTGCTGCTGCTGCTGCTGCTGCCGCCGCCGCTGCTGCTGTTGCTGCTGCAGCCGCCGACGCTGCTGCTGCTAACACCTTTTACTCAGTAGAGGATTCGTATAGGAGAAACGTGGGTGATAGTGGGCAGAGTGGTGAATTTACAGGTAGGCTTACATTTGGCGAAATAATATTCCAGTCCATTTGGTTCGTTGTGTACACCATTGCATCGAAGTGACCCTTTACTAGCATGGCGCCCCTCTCATTGCATCTTGTCTATCCATTTGCCACGTGTCGATGAATACTAATCAGCCACAAGTACTCTTGCTATTGCAGGCTCCCAGCGGCCCTCGTGTGGTGATGGTGGTGAGCTGTTGTAGACGAGCCGTGGGGTGAGGATAATAAATACCACCATAGTGGAGGGAAAGCTCTCAGAGAAGAAATTTGTAATTGAATGAATACGTAAATAGAGGGGAGCTATTTACGTGAGGTCAGGCTGTCTTTCATCTCATACTACATCAAATATATAATTCAGAACAAATATGAAATGTGATGTAATATCAAAGGTATATAATCCTTAAAAATTTCCACATTTCCAGTAATACAGCCATGGATGAATGTGGAAAAAGTATCAAAGCCAGTAAGAGGATATAAGGAAATAACACTGAATCCGTGATGCACTGGAAAAGCTCTTTGTATGCATGGAAAAGTGAAGGTTGGGGCATGAACAGCATCCCAGACAACAGTCAGAATATCACCAACTAACAACAACAACAACAACAACAACAACACGCATCACTGACTTCATTCGCGTCGACTTTTTTAACTCTCACGGGCCGACCTGTTGTCTGACTGAACACTCCTCACGCTTCCCTGATGTGTGGGTCATGCATTCGCAGTAGCCATTAGTGGTACGTAAATGCGTCTTAGTACTACGCTTATATTATAATGTGAAATGGTGAAGGTTACAATACAACACACACACACACACACACACACACACACACACACACACACACACACACACACACACACACACACACACACACACACATACACACACACACAGGTATCTAGCACTGTACATCATGAGCTTTGCATTCTCCGTCTGCAACCAAAGCATCCTCGTATACAAACTCGTGTGGAAACCGTCAGCTTGCGAGTTTGCCTTCGGTGCCGCTATACACCTGTTGAGTTTCGTTGAAGATTCCCATGCATAATAACTAGGAATGTGTCAAGACGAAAAGACGATTAATATGCTGAGACAGGAAGCGTACTCCTCCTCTTCATGTAAACACCAAAATCATGGTGGTACTCACACTGACGCCAATTTTGATGTACTGAAAATAACACGTGTTATAAGTAGTGACCTGTGACCTCACTGAACATTTCCCTTTGTCTCTCACAACACAAGGGGGCAGTTACAGCCGGTCCTCTAATGACAACTCTCTTCCTTCGCACAAAACTACATGCACTTAAGATATAAAATTGGAAATAAAAAACTTCATTTATATACTTCTTTGGGGGGACCGTCACCTCTGTGGGCTTTTTTTTTAATCACATTTTATTCCTAGGCTAGTTCTCCTCTTAAATATAAAGTATATATTTCGTATGATTGGTTTGGTATTTGTGAGCTTTGTATCTTTGTAAATACTTCACCAGTAATGGTAACAGAAAATTACATATAGTTTCCTCATGTTCAGTTAACTATCCCCCCTAAAGTTATGCCGGTAAGGAACAAACGCTGTGTGTACGTAACTCACCCTCATTACCTGCTTCTCTTCCACTCGTGTCTTTTTAAGTGTCTTGTATATTTACCAGCTCCTTTCATTACTAACACCTTAACTTTCTGTGATTTATATGCAACATTCCACTCTTTTTCTCTCTCTTTTCTCTTTTACTAACATTGCTTCCACTTTTCCTTTATTTCACTCATCTTTTTTTTTTGTCTTGTCTATTTAGCTATTCTTTTCATTACTAACTCCTTAACTTTCGGTGATTTATACGTAACATTCCACTTTTTTTCTCTCTTTTCTCTTTTACAACACAGCTTCCACTTTTCTTTTCCTTCACTCTTTTTTTTTGTTCCTTTCATTCCTAATACCTTAACTTTGGGATTGATGCACAACATTCCAATCTTTGTTTTTCTTTCTGCTCTCTTTTGTCAACATTGTTTCCATTTTTCCCTTTCTTGCACATGTGTTTTTGAAGTGTCTTACATATTCACCTGTTCTTTTTATTCATGATACCTCAATTTTTTTATGGTTTATACACATCCCACTCTTTTTTTTCTTTCCTTTCTCTTTTATCAACATAGTTCTCTTTTTTTTTTTTCGCTTTCTTACACATGTGTTTTTGAAGTGTATTTTATATTTGACTGTTTTTTACTCCCTGGTACCTTAACTTTTTTTTTATGATTCATACACATCATTCTACTCTTTATCTTTCTTCTGTCTTTTATCAACATAGTCCCCCTTTTTTCCTTCCTTGCACTTGAGTTATATAAGTGTCATGTTTGTTTTGTTCTTCCTTTCATTCCTAACACCTTAACTTGGGGACCGATACACAACATTCCACTGTTTTTCCTTTGTTCTTCTCATTCACCAACATAGTTTCAAATTTTTTCCTCTTTTTTTTTTCCTGTCAAATTCTGTTCATCACAATCATCTTCACACTAATCCAATTTCTTATCCTATTTTCCCAAAGTCTTGGCTAATCGACACTTCTTAGACAACATCGCTTTCTATATTTTTTTGTCTTTATTAAATATCTCTCACTTTATCCTTGAACACTTCCATTTCCCATTATCTGATTGTTTTTTTTTCCCTTCTACTCCTTTACTACAGTAACATTCATGCTTAATTTCTTAAAGCCTCTGCCACGACTCCCAAATTCCAACTTAGTTCATTCTTTGATGTGTTCCGCATAACTTAACGGCCCTACCATCTGAATTCCACCTCCCTCGAGTGTCGTACAGTGTAATCGTGACGTTCTACCAGTTCACTGTATGTAGTTATTCCCCACACTCGTATTTTCTTCCTTCTCAGATTTGGAAGTGTCTCAGCTTAATGTATAAAAATCGAACACAGACAAGTGAGGGAAATTCTCTTGAACATTCCCATAATATTTTCTTGAGTCTTTTTTTTTTCGTAGTGTTTTCTATCATTATTTTTTTCAGTATTTTTTATATTTCTTGTAGGACTGGTATCTCACTGGGGCTCTCTCTCTCTCTCTCTCTCTCTCTCTCTCTCTCTCTCTCTCTCTCTCTCTCTCTCTC
>CM035188.1:12121402-12136064 GCA_020233015.1 Callinectes sapidus | reverse complement strand
GGACATTGAAAAATATTTAACTCTTAGAGAAAACGTGAAAAATATTGTTGTGTGTCATAACTTTTCTTGGAACGTTGAAGTAGAAGCAGAGTCAACAGAGCACGGCGGATGGTGGTGTGGTCAGTGGCTGAGTGGAAAAGAGAGAGATTCAAACGGAAAGGAAATTGGCGAATGGAAAGGTGGCTGCTGTTGTGTTTCTTTCAACAAACTAAGCCAGTCTCAGTAAAAGAAGAAGAGACTATCTTAGGAAGGGGGCCGATGATAGGAGGCAAAGAAAACGCTCAAATAAGTGTAGGTGTAAAGTGTAAGAGAAAAGAAGAAAAGGAAGAAAAGCCTAGCAAGACGAGAGTAATTTAGCAAAGTTTGTGAAATTTTACTCCCAGGACTAATGAAAGTATCAAGCGAGAGACGAAATAAAGTGGGTGGATGAACCATCCTGCTGATTGCCACGGAAAAAATCCAGGAAGAAGTGGACTCCGGGGACGAGATCGCGGGCTCAGATTCGCAGAGTTTCGAAAGTGTCCTGCAAATTGATAAAATAGACGAGAGATGATAAAAGTTTTTTTTTTCCGGGTAAACTTTGTCCGACTAATAACATTTTGACCTTTTGACAATATTGTTCAGATGGTTGCAAGATGCGATGGTATTCCAATATCAAATAAAGTCACGAACTCTGATAAAAACAAAGATATATAGAAAGGTGGTGCACGGAATCAGTCGTTTTGCAAATATTTACTTCGTGTTATAGTCACACCGCGAACCACGTCACTGAGTCCGATCAACCGGGATATAGCACTGAATATTTTAAGCTGACTCTGGATTATTCCCGCACTGAAAAAAGAGGTGTTGGAACAAACTGACCCACTAACTGAACCAAACCAAACATGCAGAAACCCCAGGCAAACATTGCTTAGCTCTTGGATGTTTTTTGTGGGTGAACACACACACACACACACACACACACACACACACACACACACACACACGCACGCACGCACGCACGCACGCACGCACGCACGCACGCACGCACACACACACACACACACACACACACAGAGAGAGAGAGAGAGAGAGAGAGAGAGAGAGAGAGAGAGAGAGAGAGAGAGAGAGAGAGAGAGAGAGAGAGAGAGAGAGAGCGAGAGAGCGAGAGAGAGAGAGAGAGAGAGAGAGAGAGAGAGAGAGAGAGAGAGAGAGAGAGAGAGAGAGAGAGAATTGCCGAACTTTATATACTAAACTATCGCTTTGTGAAATGATATTATAAGATCTTTTTTCTTTCAAATACTTACCAAACTACAAAATACATGTGCGTAGTAAAGACTCGATGTTCAACTCCATTTTTTTCTAGAGGTCTTTAAGACAAGGAGAGATGCTTTGCTTGTACCGTGACATCATCAGGCGGCAATGAGTCAGATTACAGTGAAAGAAGCGATAGAAAGGTAAAAATTCTGGTAACGTGCAGTATTTTTCATCTTGTAATGACAGTGACACAAAGCCTCACACAAAGTTTGTTAGTGACGATAATGATAGTAAAGTACTCCCAGGACAATGGATAACGGAATATATTGATAGGAAAATTTTAGAAGCTTGTAAAATTTCACTGTAAAAGCTTTGTAAACTCAAGTTTTATTGCTGATGTCTGCGGAACTTTTTTTGTATTCCCTTGCCAGAATGCTTTCACGACCATTAGCCAGTAATTGGCGCGCCCGTGATATGGCTGGCTGGGGTCGGACGTGCCGATCGACCCAATACTTAGCTTGTTCCCGTTTAAGGGAAAGGATTTAGGAATGAGCATTCTCTACGTGTCTGTATTTTCATAAAAAAAACATCTTACATTAGTCTATCATGTTAGAAACTTTCATTAAAGAGTAACTGCAGTTGTTTTAGAAAGATTGCCATCCTTTCAGGAAATGACGGTGGACGGTAACGAGCCGCGTTTTACAGAGTTGTGTAAACTTTATTAAGGAAAGATAATGTGGAAAAGAGAAATGCATTATTTGTCTCCTGTACTCGTAAACTTCTTGATAATAATTTCATACCCACATATGCTTTTATAACGTCTCTTCTATAAAAATGAAAACATATACTGTAGACATTATCAACACTGCCATGCTGCATTATATCACGCTTGGACGTCTGCTCTATGTCTTACTGCGCTAGTTGTCCCTTGCTCATCTTTGGTGTCCGGTAAGGATAACGCAACAGTGTAATTTGATTAAACAATTAATTATAGAAAGAAAATACTCAACGCCTGATCCGAACTGGCACACTCACAACCCTCGCTTACATTTGACGCCGTTATTGCAAAACACACACACACACACACACACACACACACACACACACACACACACACACAGTGACAATTGTATCTGAGCCATAACTCACCCTATTCAAATAAGCTGTTCAGGAAAATTCTTTCAACGCTATTAGTGCCGTTTCTCACTCTCTCTCTCTCTCTCTCTCTCTCTCTCTCTCTCTCTCTCTCTCTCTCTCTCTCTCTCTCTCTCTCTCTCTCTCTCTCTCTCTCTCTCTCACGCCTCGTAACTAACTGATGACTAATTACCCAGAGGAGACTTTTTAAAAACAGCGTGGAGAAAAGAGCGTAACCTTTATTTTCAAAGTGTGGCTCTTCAACCATTGTGCTTAATTAGTTCACGACGCTCCAGAGCCTTCCATCCGTCACCGTCACAGCCTCGCCATCTGCACAGCTCAGCCTGGTTTAGTAGTTGCGTTTAATCCTTTGTTTGCCGTGGTTTCTTCTCTGTGTAAAGAAAAAAATGAATAATAAAGTGTGGTGCGTGTTCGAAATAGCATTTTTATAGTACGTGTGAGTTATGCACAGAACAAACCCTGGAGAACAGAATGAAGGTGTAATTTGGTCCTCCTGTAGTTGTTTTCCTATCTTTAATAGACTACTTCATTAATTAAGAACAATTATGGATCTGCTGTGTGGTGCATTTGTGAGCTGAATGTTGAGATAAGCACTACAAAGCACCGTTGTGATTTGCAGAGTAGTTATCCTCATAGGCAACAGACATGGCGTCAATTCACTCCCTGACATGGCCAGTAATCGATGAAATTACCATTGCCGGGATGAATTTGTCAGTTTCTTTGAATTACGACGTTCATTTGTCCGTTACAGAGAGGCTTTCCTGGAAATTCATGTGCATCCCAATAGCTTGGGTGCAGTTAATGAGGAAGGCAAAGAGAAATGTGCTCCGTTCATGTCCTGATCACATAGTGTACGAGGATTTATGGTGATAATTGGATTAAGTAGAACATGTACACCGATAAACAAAAGTGAAACAGAGTGAAACGTATCGTGGTCCCGGAAAAAGGGTTAAAAAAATCGATAAATAGCATACACTGTGATGCATGATTGGCCGTAAAGGCAACACTGGTTTATTTAGATCACGGTGAGGACTTACTCTTGTGTCTTATATTAATGCGTCTTTAAAAACAATCAATGCTCAATTTGCTTCTGCGTTAGTTTGATTTCTGTTGGCTGAAGTAATCGCCTTTTGTGATAATCTAAATTAATTGTCAGATCTTTAAGGAGATTATGCAAACGAGAGTGGAAGAACCATTTCATCATCAGTCAGCAGAATCTGCTGAAACTACTGGCTCAGTGCAGAAGGTGAAGGCGTCTGAAATGGACTAAGAGGATTTAGCAAAGACCTCTGCTGTTGTTTTTATCCTTCACATGTTCAACTTTTCTCCAGATGTCTTTGTGGCACAACATTATATTGACCCTCAACCATGCTTTATCTACACTATAAATATAAAATTTAGCTACTATTTTTAACTCTCTTTTATAAACTCACTATCTCTTCTTGTTTTTGTTTCGAACCCATTCCTATGATAGAAATATTCCAAGAAAGGAATCTTTACTCTTCCCTGAAGCAGTAACATTTACATGACATTTATTTTAAAAACGATGACAAGAAGGTTATTGTATTATCATGAATGTTCCAATATTCGTAGACTCGTGTGCACTGAGACTGTCCGTGGATAGTGACTGTGTAGCTGAATCATGGCAGGAAGAGACGCTTAGCTTTGAGCGTTAACAAATAATAAACACAGAGGAGTTAGTGCTTTGTGCTTCACTCGGGTGTTCCCAAACAGGTTATAGACGCGTCGTGCACCACAGTCGTCCCACAACGCGTGATTTACTGTTGCCCAAAATAATGATGCTATGCTTTACAAACTTTCAAGTAAATTACACTTCTACATACTGCGTCACCAATTATTCTTCCTCTTTGCACTTAACACTAGGCAATGCATTAGCCCATCCATTGATTTATCTAATGAACCCCGCATTCATTCATCCTCATTTCGAAGTTGATGAAACTTGACACATCCCTCAATGGAATACCGTCTGGTGGTGGTAGGAGAGCTGAGGACCAAGGAAACGGAAGAAGTTCGTAAAAATGAACTGCACCTTCAGAAGCACACACATCGCCATTTTGAGGGGAGGGCGCCAAACAGCGGACAGCCTTGGGATTCGCCGGGGGCCGTTTCCAGTCGATGCATGACGAACGCCTTCATAAACCACCTTGACGACGTGAGAGGAGGCGGCGTGCGATAAAACTTGTCGATAACACTGATTGACTCACCTTCAAGGACACACTGCTGGGTGGTCTTGATGGGGTGTGTGATGTGTGATAGTGTACGTCTCTCTCTCTCTCTCTCTCTCTCTCTCTCTCTCTCTCTCTCTCTCTCTCTAAGGGTTCATAATATCGTGAATAACTGCATTAATCTTGTCCACAGTTTGTAATGAAATTGCTTACTTTTTTTGCCTTGTTTGCCTTTATGTTGAGATGCATTGCCAAAGATCAAAGTTGTAATCTTTTAATCATCACCACAGTGAAAGTCAAGAACTACTTCACTAAAAGTCTTTCATTAACCCGTGCCAGCCTCCAATCTCTTCAACACACACACACACACACACACACACACACACACACACACACACACACACACACACACACACACACGTTATTTTTGTTGTTGTTGTTGTTACTCGTTTATTCGTTTTGAGAAAAGAATGGAATGTCGCTACAGTTTTAACTTCATGATGTGTTCAATTCGGTCCTTTCAATGACTTATTATTGACTTGTCTCTTCATTATTGCAGGAAAATTGTCAGTGTTACAAAGCCTGCGTTACTATTGTTCGCTATTGTCTACAAGTCATACTAAGGATAAAATTTGTTAAGTATGAGTATTAATCTATCCTTCAAAAGCCTTTAAGATGTTATCTATGTTTCTTTATGAAATTTTGAAATATCGTTGCTCTAAAATGTTTAAAATTACGAAATAGAGTGAAATATGAATAAACGACCTTTGAAAAATAAATCGCTCTTGTCTTGGTGGTTTATGGACCTTCTTATATAGCCATCACAAGAGCATCATATTAAGACGCAGCCGCTGCATGGCCTCATAAAGGATGTTCTCACTCATGCAGCTCATTGTATCAGACAGTCGGGTGACTCCAAAACTTTTCGAGGGTCACGCACCTCTTAGGACCAAAGTAGCCATTTACATAACACCACTCAGAGGATCTAGTGGCGATTTCACAGCCCTCAGGTTTAAGTTAAGGTGTACCAGAGATGATGACATTGCCTCGTGGTATGTACTGTAAGTGGTCGGGGAGACGTTCCTTGGCTTATGAAGCCCTGCAACAACACGATCAATTCTAAAGTTGTCCTCTGCTTATATACAAATACTCGGCTATGTTAGTCGAGCTATCAAACCACAAACAATATCAAAGATCTTACCATCCGTTCCTTTGGTAAGTTATAGCCCGACACGTCAAGTCATTTAATTGTTTCAACGTTCTAAGGCCGAGTTTTGAATTATGCATGAGGAGTGTATCAAGTACCTATTGGAATTCCTGGTGAGCGCGTGCCGCAACGCTCCAAAAAACACGGTCGGTGCGGAGGCTTTGTCCCCAGAGCTGACAGACGGCCGGCCAAAAGAACGGCCAAACTTTAAGTTCTTAGATATATTTGTTGACGTGATACGCAATACAGAGGCAATCTTTAATTCTGCTTTTACCTGCAACTTAATAGATTTCGACACTTTATAATATAAGGAGAAACGATCATGTAGGAAAAGCTGTTGTCAATATTATTTACTTAAATTCCCATATCGCATCCCTCAGGATGGCAATGACTCGTACAAGCTTCGATTCATGTATGTTACCGTGTTTCCTAAAAAGTGTGTGAGTTGAAGGGTATGGGAGGAGTCTCAGCTCGCGGCCGTGGAACAATGATCTCAAAGCTGCAGGAAGTGTGCGAGGTCAAGTCTGCTGCAAAGTGCACTGAGAGTTCAGGACTGAGGACATTTGTCATTCCCCCTCTCCCTTTCCTTCTACCTACACACGCCGCATGTAGAAGCAGAAATGGTTTTACTTTCTCTCTGCATTGCGTCTGTCTAATATTCAGAATACATAGCAAACTTTTGTCCCTCTGGAATCTACTTCTTCTTGCATGAAAAAATACTTGCCAAGAACACCAAGAAATATATTCGAATATACTGTACGTGAACCTATGATATTTTTGCTATCGTTATTCATGTATGTAAGGAAGGATAACTAGCTAATAATTCTAAAAATAAAATGTTAGCTCCATGAATCCTCTTGGCTATCTTAACCATAACCAAGTTTTTGTTAGAGTTAAGGAAGGTATCTGTAGGTTCACTGTCATTACACACACACACACACACACACACACACACACACACACACACACACACACACATACACACACATAATGTTCTTATCGGATAGATTGTTGTCATGATTCACTTTCAATGTTTCGTTTTGTGGCGTACGTTTCATTTTGAATATTCCCTTTATTATTTCTGACAAAAACTGGCGACGTTGCTCTTTTTTTTTGCGTGTTTCTCCTTTTTTCTTTTTTTTTTTCCTGTGCTTTGCTCTTCATTCCTTCTTTGGTCGCTTTTCCCTTTGAATCACGTGGGCGTGAGGCTCCAAACTCAGCCGCTCAATACAGCCCATGCTTTTGTGTGTGTGTGTGTGTGTGTGTGTGTGTGTGTGTGTGTGAGTGCGAGTGTGTGTGGGCGGGGGGGGGGGGGTATTTTTCCATTCCTTACAAATGTGATTTTTTTTTTCCAGTGAACCGAAAGCTAAAACGAGAAATAGCGGACTTGGTAAAAGTTAGTTCTTGGAATCAATTGGATAAATTCTACAAAATCTTACGTTTTTTCTCGAAAACTTGCGCACTGGATGTTTACTTACAAATCGGATAACTTAAATTTACACCAAGAAAAGTTACAAAATCAGGGCGTCTTTCAACAATCTATGGATGTTCTCTAGTGGAAGTAATCAAAACTCATCGCCCGTTTATCATATTTCAAGTAAGAATTTTTGACATTACTTGAACTACCTGCTTTCCATATTGTTTCTCTCTCTCCTTCTAGTGAAAAGTAAACCTATGACAGTTATTCCTCTATCTCAGCCACTCCACTTAAACTATATCACATTTACCTGTACAAAAACTACATTATTTTCTCTTAGTTTCTTACCTATCTTAACTCCAGTTCCACAGCTCATTTTCTCTTTCTCTTACCTCTCACCACTCATCGCTTATACCCGAGCCAGTGGTCATTAGGGCCTTTTGGTGGCAAACGTCTGAAAATATAGGTCGTATAGTCATCTGGGTAATGGTACTTTGTTTCTTGACCACCCAATAGCTTGCTTTAAACCCGTTCTTCAGGGAGTCCATAGCCGTCAATAGGGAAGCAAAAATTCGGTGAGCTTGGGGGGTGTGGGAGGGAACATTCATAGCATCGGAAGGGAAAAAAGGAGTTGAGAATTTGTGCAGGTTTTCTCGGGACTATTTCTGCCGCGCTTTCGTCACGACTTACGACCCAGCAAGGTGACAGGTCAATACCGAGGCGTGGCAGCTCTTACGACCCTGGGCCCCCAAAACTCTCCCTTCCATGGCCACGACCCGAGCTCTCCTTCTCTTCGCTTCACTTCTGCCGTTGCTTTGTTTCCCTTTTCTTGCACCCCCTTCACTTATTTTATTTTTTTCTTGCCCTCTCTTCCCTTTCTTCCCTCCTCTCACTTCGACTCGATCACTTTTCTTCGACTCCACCCACCACCGTTCACTCCACTACCCAGCCAACCAATTTTCCTTCCTTACGCCCTTGCGAGAGAGAGAGAGAGAGAGAGAGAGAGAGAGAGAGAGAGAGAGAGAGAGAGAGAGAGAGAGAGAGAGAGAGAGAGAGAGAGTTACGTAAGTGCACATATGGACGGGGTTTATATATATTTATTGTATTTTCTTTCACCTTCGTCTAAATATGATTCCTTAGTGTCTCTACTTTTTCCTGTTCAAAAAATCATGCGATGGTAAGATTTGGGTTTACTGTTTTCATTATCATTCCACATCAGATTACGTCTTTTGCATCATAGAGGTCCCAGTAAATGAAAAGTTTGTACACTGTAGCATAAAAGGATTAAAAGGTTGAAATAAGAAAGAAAAACCTTCAGTCTATTATACAACTTTTTAAGGACCAACACCTCAGTGGGTCTTCTTTTAACTACCTCGTGTTTTGCCCTTGGCCGAACTCCCTTCTTGAATAAAATATGTGTATTTATTCATTATTCTTTTCCTTCTTGAAGAGTGTTGTTTTGTTCTGAACAGATTAAGTCACCAAGCAGCCACGCAAAGACGCATACATAGATTGATGTTTGTTTGTTGATAGATAAATAAACATATAGATGAAAACACGGCTTGATTCCCATTCTTTTCACCAATTTTATTTCCTCCTGAATCCAACTGATGAAGAGCCAGCCTCTCATTGTACCCTAATTAAAATATTCCCGAGGTAGGCTAGGCCGAGGCAGGGCGGGAGCCTCTGAGTGAGAGCGGGGTGATGACTGTCCTCGTTAGTCGCCGCCTGTTTGGATAGCATTATCCCCAACAGGCCAAATCACACCCACTGTTTGACCAAATTTGAAGTTTTATCACAATCGAGACTGTCTGGGAACGTGTGAAGTGTACGGCTGGTGAATGACCTTAATGAAAGAATGTTAATGTGTAAATATATCAACATTTGAACATTACTTTAAATTCTGAATGGAAAAAACACGTGGGTTTTGTTTGCATTTTTTCGACCGTGTAGTACCTCAATTTTGAGCGAAGTAAAGTTGCCCCTTTTTTCTGCTTCTGCAAGTGTTATTATTTAATTAAACAATGTGTAGCGCTATGTGTGTGTGGTGCGCGCGCGCGTGTGTGTGTGTGTGTGTGTGTGTGTGTGTGTGTGCATGTGAATGTGTGTATGCATGTATGTACACACACACACACACACACACACACACACACACACACACACACACACACATTATATATACAGATAGATAGATAGATAGATATAGATATAGATATAGATATAGATAGATAGATAGATAGATAGACAGACAGACAGAGAGAGAGAGAGAGAGAGAGAGAGAGAGAGAGAGAGAGAGAGAGAGAGAGAGAGAGAGAGAGAGAGAGAGAGAGAGAGAAGTACATATTTACTTTGTTATTGCATTTATTTTCTCCAACAATTTTCAGAAGTGCGCTTAAGGACACCACAAACTAACTTCCTGGCGCCGCGGTGACTCTTACATTACAGATATTAAATTATCCTTTCCTCTGAAAACATACTAACAATAGCAACCACACTGTCCTTTCCACACAGTTAATATAAAGTATAGCAGCATATATAAAGGAACACCACTATAATTGCTCCCTAGTATTATTTCTGGTCACAAGAGAGAACAACATGGTAGACTTTACAATCAATTTTTTCTTAGTCTTTTTATGCTGTTCCCCATTGTTCGCTTGGTTGAATGTGAAACTCCGCTGGTCATCTTTTCTTTACGTCGAGAGAAGGTCAACCAGAATGATGTATCGTGAGCAATCGGGAGGGAAACACTTAAATGTAAAAGCGATTTGTTTTCCTGGCTTCTTCAGTTTTTCAAGTCTTTATCATAGTTATCGATGACAGTGGTTCCTACAGAGAGAGGATGATGAAACATACATTCTTACTCGATTGATAAATTACCATCTGAGTCGAAACTTTTGCAGTGGTTGGAAACGAAATTACTCGTCTGTGCATTGCAATACTAGAAATTATAATGGTTACCGCAATAGTAAAGATTATGTGAACACGTGATGTGACAAAAAGATATATACCTATCCAGATGTCCAGTAGCAGTAGTAGTAGTAGTAGTAGTAGTAGTAGTAGTAGTAGTAGTAGTAGTAGTAGTAGTAGTAGCAGCAGCAGTAGTAGTAGCAGTGGCGGACGTACAGGGGGGGAGAGCCCTGGCCTCGGCAGCGCGATTTGGGGATACCAGAATCAGCGCCAATCCAGCATTTTCCTCTGCTTAACTTCAAGCCTTTAGCTCTGAATAAAAATGTAGTGAAAGTAATTTTGCTATATCATTAGCATTTTTCATGATACAGACAATTTAAAGTTAGAGGAAAGTGTTTCCCAAGGATTATTTCACAGGTGGCGCCAGTGGCTAGTATATTGCCTCGAGGGCCAAATTCTAAAGATCTGCTTCTGAGTAGTAGTAGTAGTAGTAGTAGTAGTAGTAGTAGAAGTAGTAGTAGTGGTAGCAGTAGTAGTAGTAGTAGTAGTAGTAGTAGTAGCAGTAGTAGTAGCAGTAGTAGTAGTAGTAGTAGTAGTAGTAGTAGTAGTAGTAGCAGTAGTAGTAGTAGCAGCAGCAGCAGCAGTATTAGTGGTGGTGGTGGTGGTGGTGGTGATAAAAATAGTAATGGAATGGCTGGTGCAGCTTTTGAGGAAATGTTGCACAATATTTTGAACGAACAGCCACGTGTGGAAGGCTAGGTGGCCGTGTCGCAACAAGCTGGTTGTGTCGTTGGTGCCTTTGGACCAAACAGTTCTCAGATATTTTCTGACATTGTAGATCCTCTCTTTCATACATGAAGCAAGCAACGGGTGGTAACAAGATATATTAGGGGTGTCCTCTTTGTGCATTTTAGTAGTAGTAGTAGTAGTAGTAGTAGTAGTAGTAGTAGTAGTAGTAGTAGTAGTAGTAGTAGTAGTAGTAGTAGTAGTAGTAGTAGGCGTAGTAATAGTAGTAGTAGTAGTAGTACGTTTGTTACTTTGTTTGTTTATGTAAGAGGGAAAGCTGGCCAAAAGAAGCATAAGATGATAAAAAGGCTTTTAATTTTCCAGCCCCGCTTCAGGTCCGAAAAAGTTAGCCAAAGGGTACGGATAAATGTCTTTAAATCTTTCTTTTACATAAGATCAAGTCATAGAAAGTTGAAAATACAAAGGCAACTCGGGAATTCTTGAGGTTATGAACGATATCTTTATGGCAATAAATAACTTAATATCAATGATGCTGTAAGAGCACGCGCGCGCGCACGCACACACACGCGCGCACACACACACACACACACACACACACACACACACACACACACACACACACACACACACACACACACACATCAGAGGGTCGCTTTCTGGAGCTCTTTTGACGTGGATTATAAAATTGTTTTGGATGTGCGTGTTTTGCGTGTTGGTCTTCATGCCGGTGTGAGTGCCTTGTCGGCCCTGGCGCTCCTAAATTAGAGCTTGAGCCAGGTGAGCACCGGCCAAAGCTACACCAAGGGACACCAAAGCGCTTCTAAATATTTAATGGCCAAAAATATCTTTGAAACTATCTGAAAAGAGTGAATTATTTTTATCTCGTTTTTAACCTAATTTATTAGTACACTTTACTTGATACGCAATGATAGCTTGAGCGTCACGCAGCCAGGGTGGTGTTCAGCAAGGTTACATCGTGGTACGAGGAGTAGTTACATAATTAATGCTCTTCGTCACAGGAAGCTATAAGAAATTGTTGAAATGCACACAGATATTCAAAACAAGGCTGCTTTCGAGGATCTGAAAGCCACTCGAGAAAATCTAAAAATATCTTATTAGATTATGAATGTTAGAGAGAGAGAGAGAGAGAGAGAGAGAGAGAGAGAGAGAGAGAGAGAGAGAGAGAGAGAGAGAGAGAGAGAGAGAGAGAGAGAGAGAGAGAGCTTAGATGCGATTTTATATTTATTTTGCTTAATATTTGGCAATTTCCTGCAGCTTCAGAAACTCATGAAGGGATTAAAATAATACAGTCTCTAGCCATTAATCATCTGATTACCGTAGACTCTTCCCAATATGAATAAGATCGTCTAATCAAACCCAAATCTAGTAGTAGAAGTGTGCCCCAGTACTGAAGGGGTTAAGAATCGAGAATTACTTAATTACTGCACTGTAAGACACACACATGTATATATCGATAGGTACATATGTCCTCACTCAGTGTAGAACAAGAACAAAGTGGTGACAGATAAACACATCACTGTACCTCCTATCTTGCTGCTGTCGGCACGAAGACGGAGATCGAGTTTGTCTTATCTCTTAACAAGTTCATGGTCTTAGATGTTGAGAGGCGCCTTGGGGAGCTGTGACTCACTAGAAGCACTGCAAGAAGTATTAAATATTGTGGCCAACTGAATTCGTTTTCGTCTGAGTTAGAGAATTCCTTTTTTCTTTTTTTTTTTTTCTTTTTTCTTACATTTTTCCCCTCGGTTTCGATTATAAAGTCTAACAAGTGCAATAATTCGTCTTTTTTTCTCTGTTAATGCGATAAAGTTTAACTTGATTTGTATTTTTTGTTCAATAAAAAGATCATGAACTAAGTACCCAATTCAAGTATGTTTCCGATGAGACTGCTTATGACAGCTCTCACATAATAGTATTTTTCAGAAGCCACAGACGTTTAGTGCAGAGAGAGAGAGAGAGAGAGAGAGAGAGAGAGAGAGAGAGAGAGAGAGAGAGAGAGAGAGAGAGAGAGAGAGAGAGAGAGAGAAAGCTATCGAGAAAGGAAAAGGAAAAATGACGCAAAGAAAAACGAACTACACGTGCACTATCAGAAAAAGGAGGAAAGATAAGACTTTGGTTTCATAAAGCTTTTTCTTCGCGTTTCATCACTACCTCCCAAGGCCATTACCGTCCCCAATTCTTACCCCCCCCATACCCCTACCCATGTTGTACCCCATTCCCCCACCTTCCCCCTGGCCCCCCTTCAACGCCGCTAGGTCACGCCACCGGGCCGCCACGGGTTGAGGGCGCCTGATCGAAGGGAAGGTTCAGACGCCGTAACGGAGCGAGAAGAAAACGGCCAGTGTATGATGAAGGTGAATGGGTGAACAGTATTAAAAGAAAAGCCAGACTTCTGCCTTCCCAACGCCTGGAGGAGAAATGACACCCTTGTTTTCCTTTTCATCTGTATTTCCGTTCGAGGGTTTTTTTCTGCCATTGCTATTTCTTTTATTTTTTATTTATTATTTATTTTTTTGTGTGTGTATATGTGTAGTGGTGTTCTTGTTTTTTTGTTTACTTTTTTTGTTATTTAGCTTCTGAGGGGGAGGTTTTGCATTGATCTTTTAATGATTGTTTATAGTTTATTATTTTGGAGTTTCATGTCATTTTTCCTGATATTCTTTGAGAGCGTATTTTCTTCCATCTACCTTTGCTCTCTCTCTCTTTCTCTCTCTCTCTCTCTCTCTCTCTCTCTCTCTCTCTCTCTCTCTCTCTCTCTCTCTCTCTCTCTCTCTCTCTCTCTCTCTCTCTCTTCTCCCTCCCTCCCCTCTCTCTCCCTTCGTCGATCTACTTGTCTATCTATCCTCTAATACCATCAGTCATCTCATTTCATATTTCACTATTTCAGTCGACATTCCCCCTGGATCTATTCATAGTTGCAGGCGTCTTCATCCCAGCCCTGCATTATTACCTCCTACGGCTCCCTTTCTAACGAGATGAGACACGAGGCATCATCTTCACATACTAATAATGACGCTCCTTCACCGACATGTGGCCTTGAATGAGTTATTGTAAGATGCCTAGAAGCGAGATGAGTGAACAAGGGCGAAAAAAGAATAGCTAGTTTTGTTTTTTGTTTTTTCTCTCTCTTTTTTTTAAGGAAGGTTCTCCAGGTGATACATAAATGATGGTATTAAGTTATCATGTTTCATCTCTCTCTCTCTCTCTCTCTCTCTCTCTCTCTCTCTCTCTCTCTCTCTCTCTCTCTCTCTCTCTCTCTCTCTCTCTCTCTCTCTCTCGAATCTCAAGTATCCGAAGTAGTTACAAAGATTAATCTGTAATGCATAACGAGTGGGTTGATTGTTATTGTTATTATTCCCACTCTTATAATGGGCGAAGCTAGTCAAGGGCAACAAATCCAATGAAATATAAAGCCCCCTAATATGTCAGTCCTCTTAAAGGTCCCCCAGAAAAAGGGACAAACGTCTTGAAACCTCCTTCTTAAATAGTCAAGTTATAAGAAGTAGGAAATATGGAGGCAGATAGAGATTGTTTATAGTCTACTGAGGCGGAGAGGCGCATTGTTAACGACTTTGTATTGCTGGAAATGGAGGGTAAATTCCATAGTATCGGTAATGCCTTTCGTACTCATCTTTTTTTATTAGTGTCTGTTTAGTGTTCCGCATAAATGAAGCCAAACAAGAATACGGCACATTTCTATCCAGCTCGTCGCAAGCCATCAGTGTGTGTGTGTGTGTGTGTGTGTGAGAGAGAGAGAGAGAGAGAGAGAGAGAGAGAGAGAGAGAG
>CM035188.1:12073865-12084226 GCA_020233015.1 Callinectes sapidus | reverse complement strand
GAGAGAGAGAGAGAGAGAGTTAATCCCGTAATTTAGTCTGAGGAAGGAGTGAGTCGCGTGTGTCTGCGTCCTTCCCTTTAGCCTCCATTCCCTTCACATCTTGAGTCATCCATCGCTCAACCCAGAACCAACGTGTGTGTGTGCGTGTGTGTGTGTGCGTGTGTGTGTGCGTGCGTGTGTGCGTATGTTTCGTAAGGATCTCTCTCTCCATTGTTTGCACTCAGAAAGACATCGGTTTAAAATATCAAGCAAAAAAAGAAAAAGAAAAAGATCATCCTTCACTATCTGACCTCCTCACGTCATCTCTTACTCTTCCCTCCCACCCTCCCACTCCCTCTCCCTCTCCCTCTCCCTCTCTCCCTCTCTCTCTCCTCCCCTCGTAGTAAAATTCCCCGACGTCAAAGAACTTTAAAGATTCATAATTCCCCCAATGTTTATCCACGTTGCCTTTCGTTCGGCCGCATCGCTCGCTCACCGCCGTTTTCCTTTGCTCGTAAATCGTCGAATTTTGCTCCCGTGATGGGGGACTGATTCATCCGGTCGTCGCTGCTAAACCCAAATATACGACGCTCATCCGACCCAATAGCAGACTGGTTCAGATTTATCCATACTTCCCTCCACCTGGTTCACCTCTCTCTCTCTCTCCCCTCCTCTCCTCTCCCCCGTATCTCCTTATCCCTATTCTTTCTGTATATCCCCCCTCCCCTCCCTCCCCAGCCTTCTGTTCCCTTCCTTCTCCTCTTTTCTGTCTTTATGGTTCCTTTATCCCATGCTCTCCTTTTCCCTTCTCGCTTTCTTGATCTCGCTTTCTTGATCTCTCGACTCTCTCGTCTCTCTCTCTCTCTCTCTCTCTCTCTCTCTCTCTCTCTCTCTCTCTCTCTCTCTCTCTCTCTCTCTCTCTCTCTCTCTCTCTCTCTCTCTCATATCGATCGTGAACTGCCATTACTTTTCATAATTAATTTTCCTAGTAAAGTTATTTTGCTCCTGATTTACATTAATGATCATAATACATGCAGTAAAAAAAATGAGCGAAAAGATCGAATTCCTTTCTAATCCGCCGAGTTAAATTAATGAGGGTAATGCTAATACGGTGTTGTGTGCTCTTCCAAGAACACTCCTTACTTTTTTTTACATCACCGCTTGTTTTTTAGGCGCCAGATACAAGATGTGCCAGAGTCAAAAAGTGCGCGAGGAAATTAACTAATCCTGTGTTCACAAAGAGGCGGCGTGAGCAGCTTTCATGATTGGCGAGGGGCTCAAGATTAGGCAATTACGGCCAACTCTGTACTCCCCAGGCTTTGATGAGATGGCGGCGAAACACTGGAAAAGAAGCAAGTGAATGAGGTACAGCGCTGAGATCAGGGAGCCTCAGCACCACTAAAGACGAGTGGGAAGGGAGAGACGCCGGGAATAGCAGCCAGTTACGTATCTTACATTAGTTACGAAATGTTGAAGCGCTGCCACTCTGCGTTACTTACTCATTTGCATATCTGCCATCTATTCATCGCAGCGTCGTGTTTATATGTGGGCTTTGTGGGGGTTCCTTTCTCCTGGTGCAGTCGTAGATGCAGTCCTTTAGATGAGGGTGATTAATCATGTGGTCGTTTGTAAAGGAAGCACTTTCTTCAACACTCCTGCGCCTCTTCTCGTCCAGTAGGGTGGAAAGTGAGTAACTGAGACTATTATGGACTGTAGGTCACAATCCCTCTCCCTCCCTAGCGTTTCCTCTTCCTCTTAATTAATGTTCCCTGTATATAACCCTGTCCCCAAGGCTCACCCTCCTCCGCTGCGGCTCACTTCATTGTCTGCTGTATAGTGCACCAATGTCACCTGTTTATATGCAGTGTTAGTGTTATTTGTATATGCTTTTAGTGAGCAGGTCTTGTCAATGAAAGGAGAATGATATTTTTTTCTTGTATTGCTATTTTTTCAACATTGTGTGTCGATAAAGCTGAAGATTATTTTCATTACTTACACTAATTATTCGAAGGAGAGGGCTCAGGCCTAAGGCAGCAAAAATGGAGTCAGAAGAGGCCTACTGAGCTGCCAATCATCAAAGGGAACTGTCAAATAGATTACCTATTTTTAATGCAAGAGGAAGAAGCTGGCCAAGGGCAACAAAAACCATGGAAACAAAAAAGCCCCCTGATTTGCCAGTTCCCTTAAAGATTCAAAGAATTTGCCAAAAGCCAGGAAAAAATATCTTGAAACCTGCCTCTTAAATAAAGTCAAGTCATAGGAAGTTGGAAATATAGAAGCAGGTAGGGAGTTCCTGAGTTTACCAGAGAAAGGAGTGATAGATGAGTGTGTCAAAAGGTGATGTTTGATGTAATTTGCAACCCTTAAACCTTTCATGTGCCGCCACAAAGAGTACTGGTATCCTTGTAACTTGAAAAGAAGCCTGACAATTACTCCTAAACCCTCTTACCTTATGCTGTCATAAACTTTTCTTATATTCCCTATCAGATACTGCGAGAATTTTCTTTTCTTGAGCAGCGTCTGGGTGAGAGACGGATGTGGTAAAGAAAGACGGTATTGCGTATGAATTTGAAGTTATGCAACGCGGTCTTTGCCTAATGTATCACGCCATTATTGTCTCGAAACTTTAAGATATAGCACTGCACTCTCTCCCCGGAGAACTTTATCTCAAGTTGAACGGTGACGTGGAAGCAGATCATGTGGAGAAGGAATAGAAAGGAATGCAGGGCAGGAGGAGGAGCAGGGAAGAAGAATGAAAGGAAGAGGATGAGGAAGAGAAAGAGAAAAGAAAAGAAGAAAAGGAATAAGAATAATGATAACAACAACGAAAAGAGAAAGTGAAGATAAGGAGGAGCAAGAAAGAAAGAAAAAACAGTAAAAAGAAAAGGATTACTGAGGATATTCTTCATAATACATGCACCCCTTTGTGTGGGTGTGGGTGTGTGTGTGTATGTGTGTGTATGTGTGTGTGTGTGTGTGTGTGTGTGTGTGTGTGTGTGATTATACTATTTTATACAATACGTTTCTCAGTAAACTAAAACATTTTGCGGAAGTGAATTTCTATCTACATTGAATTTTGATTGAGTTAACCAGTGTGTGTGTCCTGAAATCCTGAGGTGCTGGCTAGAGGTGAAGAGATTCGAACAGTTTATCCTAATGGCGATTGTGCCTTCCGGGTTGATCACTAATGGATGGCTAGGAAGAGTTTGTAGTTCCGCGGTGAGTGTGATCCATGCAGTGCCGGGGTGAAGAGGTCTCGCCCGCCAGAATAGATGCACAGGATAATCTTAAATCCTTTACACAACACAGTGTCACCTACTTTTCTTTTCATTTAACCTTATCAATACGAGTTCATGGACAGATTGAGGGTGTTTAAATGGCTAATGTCAACCATTTTTTTCATTAGGATTTCTCAAAGGTCATTCATAGACAAATGGAGGATGTTTAGATCCAAATTAAACGCATTTTGACGTGTACCTTCATATTTTCAATTCATTCGTTACAAAACAACTAAAAAGTAATCAGAAGAAAATAGTATTTATCTAATAGCAATATTCCATTATTCTGCACTTGATTATCAGAAGCCAAGTAAACACAAGCAATTTGAAAAAAACTGACTCGCTGTCTTGAGTGCAAACCAAGGTGAAGAAAACTCGCAGATAAAATATACGAAGTCACAGAGGCGCTGGTGCTGTGTGCTGTGTGGCGGTGACAGGGAGTTACCGGAAGAACTGCTGGTGAGTGAGTGAGTGAATGTGGCATGAATTGTTGGAAGCTTTTTCGAGGAGGAAGAGTATGAGAAGAAAAATGATAAGAGAGATTTTTAAGAGGCTACAGAGAAGGCATACTTTTTCACAGAGGCCTGGAAGGACGATGAGAGAGAGAGAAAGAGAGAGAGAGAGAGAGAGAGAGAGAGAGAGAGAGAGAGAGAGAGAGAGAGAGAGAGAGAGAGAGAGAGAGAGAGGACCGACGATTGAGAGCAGAGATTTGAGATGCGAGAAGCAGATTTTTTGAAGAGAGAAGGGGGCTGGGTGCGGTAAGTATAGAGGGATTGAGTTTTTAGCGCATATACAAAACATACATACATATCATATCATATTCCTTTCATCTAATGAGACCCGAGATCATGGAGCACCACAGCAAACACTTAACTCATCTTGAACCATCTCTATCCAGGTGCCTCCGTATTGCATCACCACCACCACCACCACCACCACCACCACCACCACCACCACCACCACCACCACCACAACCACCACCACCACCACAACCACCACCACCACCACAACCACCACCACCAGAACCACCACCACCACAATTACCACCACCACCACCACCACCACCACCACCACCACCACCACCACCATGGTCATTGGCTGTTACTCAGAAAAATGTCAAATATGTGATATCTTAGTGCCGGTATTATTCATGTGTTGCTCGATACCCCATGCATGAACGAGCCTGCCTTATACATAAACATTTGACAAGCCTCCCGGAAGCCAGCCTTGTTCATTGGGTTGTGTACGTAAGAGATGACTTAGGGGACACCCTCAAGGCTCGTGGCTGGAGCGAAGCAATCGATTCTGCCGAGGCTTGTTAAGAAAGTGGAGGTTGCCTGTGGCCTGATGGAGCAATGCTGGAAGAAACGTGGTTTGGTTGGTGAAGTGTGCTGTTACCATCACGGTGTGTCAGAAAAGTGAAATTAATGTAACTCATATTTAGAATATATTTATATTTCCCTAGGATCAGGATTGTCATATATAAATTAAATAGATATAACATTATTGATGTCATCAAAGACAGCACAATATAAGGATGGAGTTTATTCACCTTTGAAAGAATGACGCATAAATTAACATTCTACCATGTTCATTGGTTACCTGACTCGCAGTCTAATTTTAATTGGAGTGGGAGGGAAGCGGTGAGCACGGAGGAGTCCACTGTAAGTGAGAACATTTTAATACATAGGAAAAAACAAAGGTAAATTCAAATTTAGCAGATCAATTCTCGTAAAAACAGAGAGGACGAGGAGACGGGAGACGGCTCACAGCAGGTCTGGTGAAACCCGTGACTCTACTTGGTGCTGTTCACAGACGGCAGTGTGGAAATGGGCACATCAGTCTTGTTAATGCATCACGACCTGAGTTAGCACTGTAATGTTGCATTCCAATTTATGGGCGGAGATGGAGATGCGGCTCTTTATGTGCACCGATGCAATGCTGACTTGGACAGGAGAGCTTATATCATTTTTCACTTCAGGTATTGCGTCTATAGAGTTGCTTATTCTCTAACTATTGCACTTGTACGATAACTTATTTTCTGAACGTGCAGCATCACTCTCCTGCAACAATGAAAGATTTATTTTAGAGAGAGAAGCGTGAGTATTGGTAGACATTCAGACAGACATGTGACATAACTGAAACAAACCAATTACGACCAAACCTGACTGACAGACAAGCAGAGATTGGACGCTAGTATTGAGGCGCAGGTAGGGCACCTCACCACCACATCACTCCGCCTTGACTGCTTCTGGCAAACACAGCCAGTTAATAACATCACCAGTGTTAACATCATCAGTTATAGGAATAGCTGACCCTGAGTGTTCTGTAATTTTATATGTAAGTCCACAACATTAACATTACTAACACAAAATAACATTCCCCCAAAGTCATTTACCTCTCCATTAAATTTTCTCCAACATCTTTGGTTTTACATTCGATTTTTTCGGTTCGTCCGTCCACCATCGGCTGTTCCTAACATTCTAAACAGTTGCGTCTTATTATTGTACTGTTTCCTATGCTTGATTTCCACCACTATCACTAGTCAAACAGCTTTCCTTTGATGAGAGAGAGAGAGAGAGAGAGAGAGAGAGAGAGAGAGAGAGAGAGAGAGAGAGAGAGAGAGAGAGAGAGAGAGAGAGAGAGAGAGAGGAAAAAACATTCAAATCACAGTTAATGTTGTAAACATACTTGCCTCTTAGTATTCTCTCCACAATGGATGATTACTTTTTGTCCTCCTCCTCCTGCTCCTCCTCCTCCTCTTCCGCCTCCTCCTCCTCCTCCTCCTCCTCCTCCTCCTCCTCCTCCTCCTCCTCCTCCTCCTCCTCCTCCTCCTCCTCCTCCTCCTCCTCCTCCTGCTTTGAAACAACCAGATTGCAGCGACTTAAATTCATAAAAGAACCAAACAACGTCCTAGTCGAAGGCAGCGAGAATGCAATAATGAGTCTCTCGAACTCGTCCTCCGCTGCAGCCATTGATTATATACGTCGGCCTTAACTTGTGTGCTGTGCAAATTACTCAGAATCTTCGGCTGGTTAGTTCTCGGCATGATTCTGGGAAGGAGTTATTAATTTGGATTTTATTCATGTTATCATTATATTTTCATTTTTAGGAGGAGTTTGTTTTCTATTTCCTTCGCTCTCTTTTTCATATTTTTCTGCAGTCCAAATTTTCGGTTACTTTAGGGGAAATTATAACCTTAACCCTTTCAGTACCAAGATGCATTTTCACTCTTATTCTGCTATTTTATACAGCTTTAGACACTCATGTGGGGGATCGAAATAGTACAGATTATAGCCATTAATCCTCCAACCTCTACAAACCTTTCCAAATATCAGTAAAATCGTCGAACTACACCTAAAACTCGTAGTAAAAATATGTCCTAGTACGGAAGGGGTTAAGTAAGCAAGAGGGTTATTAAAATTCTTCCTGAAGTTTTTAGTAGATTTCTTTTCTTCTGTTTGAGGTGAGCGTTGTATTCAACTAATATTTTGGAAGGAATGTATTTAGGTAAAGGTGAAATAGAACGGGAAAAATCTCTTGACATTCATATCGAGTTGCAGTATAGACGCAGCTCAATTAATGGAAACATCTCTGCGTCGGGGAGGGAATGAAATGTATCAATTTTAATCTTGGACGTTGAATAATAAAAGGAAGAGAAGGAGAGGGGAAAAGAAAACAAGAAAAATCGTACATTGTTAACAGGGAGGAATCTAATCTGCCGCACCATTCACTAAATATTAATTCTTCAACTTTACATTCAAATAATTATTTTTTCCCCCTTTTTACCACTTACTACAGGAAAGAGATTTTATAGGAAGATATGATAATAATTTACTTCAGTCTCGGGAAGCAAATTTGGCACAGATCATCTAAATTTCTTGATAACCGTGTATGTAAATGAGGTAAAGAAAAGTATGATATATGGACAGATTCACCGTGATCGCCTCTCCTTGTTCAGTAATCTTTTGTATTACTGACGGTCAACCGGGAAATTGTTTTATAGAAAGCTAGAGGATATCCATCACTTTGCTCCCTAAAGGTGTAAAGGATTTTTGTCAGCATTTTTTATTATAGTAGAAAAGTGCGTGTGTTGGAAGAATGTCGTTAGCTGTTTATGAGGATTCTACGTTTTAGGGAAGTGTGTATGTCTTTCTTTTTTTTTCCAGGATACGTTCAGCTTTTTAAATGTGTTATATATTCTGCAGGATATTGGTAGCTCTCAAAGAAATGTTAAATGTTTCTCTAGGATATATGTTTTCACTGGATACCCATTAAGATTTTTTTCAGACTCAATCCAAGAGTTTGATGAGTTCCACTGTTAAAAGGCTTGATATATGTATTAGCGTGAATAATAATAATAATAATAATAATAATAATAATAATAATAAAAGACAATGATGTCGAATAGGTTTGTGTCGAAAAAAAAAAAAGTGAAATAAGGCAAACTGGAGTATTACAAAAAAAGTCATGAAAATACCAGTGAAAATAAATTAAAAAAAAAAAAGAGTCAGTGATGTAGAATAGATTTAAGTGTCAAAAAATGTGAAATAAAGCGAATCGGAGTATTAGAAAAAAAGAGTCACGAAAATACTCTGCACTAAACCTACAGAATACTCGATATTAACCTTCAGAATAATCGAGAACACCAAAACCGTTATAATGCTTTACTGAAATTAGACTAAAAATTGCCAACCTGTCACTAATTGCGGTGTGCAGAATTTGCTTATCTTTGGTCAAGTGGAGCGTGGTTGCCTCTCGTGGGTCATGGTGGGACAGGACTTCAAACACAGTCCATGAGTATTCAGGAGGACTCTACATATGCACATAAAAGATTTCCTAAAGGGGAACAACCGGACCTGATGTAAAATTTAATCCCCTGTTATAAAGGTTTCAGTCGACTTGCTCCAGTGTAATGTGTGTGTGTGAGAGAGAGAGGGAGGGGGGAGGGGGGGGTAAGCAAGACGAACAGACAGACAGATAGATACACAGACAGAGGCAAACAGAGAGGTAAGCAGATTGAGAGACAGACTGACAGAGGCAAGCAGAGAGATAGGCACATAGACAGACAGACAGACACATTAAAGAGAATAAAGCTGGTTGGTCCGATTTACATATTAAGTCAGATTGTGGAGGGAAGGTAAAAGGGCGCTACTATTAAAGTTGCATCTCATTTTTTTCCCACCCATCAAAATAAATGAATAAAATATTTGAATTAACTCTAAAATTCATATTCATTTCTTTGGCTAAGCTGATGAACGCCAGACTCGCCTGCATTTTTTCCCATATATGTTTTTCCAATCACTCATGGTCAATTATTTACTGACATAGCAGGATGGAAATGGCAGATAAAATATAAAATCATATTCAGAAACAGAATATAGATAAGAAACGGAAAAAAAAACTAACAAAAAGTAAGTTTTTAGTGTGTTCATTAAGTTTCCTTCCAGCCAGGGAAAAACTCAAATGGAATTACATGAAAACCTAATATTCTTCTTTTATTATTATTATTAAGGGACTGAAGCGTTCCATCCAGCGCCACCTGCCAGCCTCGCACTGCCGCCGCTCAGGTCGTTACACTGGCTTTAGGAGAACTTTGTACCCCTCACGGGAGTCTTTTGTGTGTGTGTGTGTGTGTGTGTGTGTGTGTGTGTGTGTGTGTGTGTAGGTGTGTGTGTGTGTCTGTGTGTGTGTCTGTGTCTGTGTGTGTGTGTGTGCGTGTGTGCGTGTTTTGTGTTGTGTTGGGCTGTGTTCTCAGAGGAGACACGCAGGTTGCAGGAGTTGGCGTGGTGTGTTCCCAAAGCTTGCGTGTTGTCTTGGCGTGTTGACAAGTTCCCACAAAGGCAAACACAGCGCTGACACACTCCTCCCGTGAAATGTTATTATAACGGCAGAATAATGGCAAACATCACGTGGTACTTTCTTTTCTTGTCTTTCTTTTTTTTTCTCTCTTTTTTGCATCTGATGCCAAACAAGTCCGCGCAAAGGTTGTTATAATGAAGGAAAATAGCAAATGATGAAAAAAATAGTGCAGAAAAGATAGAAATACCTTCAGCTTTTGGGGGGGATTAATTTCCTATACTATATTCATTTTCACTGGCATGTTCTTATGTTTTATGTTAACGTTACTTTTTTTTAAGAAGGCATCTTAAAATATTGTCAAAACTTGTTAGTAGAATTTCAGCCAGAATCTTTGAAGCTAATGCGTCTACCTTCCTATTATCTAACACTATTCCCCTCTGAGATGACACGATGCTGCTGCCCGTTACTGTCTAGACCACACTTTACCAGATCGATGAACTTCTTCCAGACCATAAAGGGTTTCTTTCCGTGTGTGTGTCTGTCTGTCTGTCTGCCTGCCTGTCTGTCTGTCCGTCCGTCTTAAAACTGCTTTCATTACATTTACACATAAGAGCTGATTCTTGTGTTTTTAGTGGGGAAATCGTCACATTTTACGAAGACGGGGAATACGAGTAGATTCCCTAATCCATATGCGTATCTTCATCTCACTCAGCTGTGGTTCCGTGAAAACGTTTACTTTTTTCATGATGTTGATTTCAAGAGGCTGTTTAATGTAACCTTTAGTTCAACACTTAGAATGTTAGCCAATTGAAATATGTATGAAGCTTTACAATATCGCAGATTCTCTACAGTGGTTTCAATCAGTAATGGGATTTTGTATTTCTTAGAAAAGGCTTTACCTGAAATACCATGAAGGAAACACCTTTTTACTTAATTTGGAGTCCATTGAGATAAATGAGACTTCAGACATTCAAAACACAAATATGGGGAGCCCATTACCGTTAACCTAAGGCGGAGAACCGACTGTGAAGAGTGTGCAGTACGAAGGCTAGGCCGGGCCTCCACTACTGTATGCAAGCCAGGAAAAGGAAAACACTCAGACAGAGCTTGAGTAAGTGGGTCTCACGTGTGCCCAGACTTCGGAATAACGTCTCGTCTGCAGGTGGTTTTGACGTGGTTTATTGCCGCGCCTAGATCCACCTGGGGTATGGAATGGTCACCCTCACGCCTGCTACTCATCCCTCCCAAGGTGAGGGACCACAAAGAAAATTCTCTATCTGTGTGTTTGTGTATGTATGTATA
>CM035188.1:12006168-12034501 GCA_020233015.1 Callinectes sapidus | reverse complement strand
GAGGAAGGTATCAAGACTTTTAATGCTGTTTTTTTTTTTTTTTTTTTTTTTTTTTTTTTTTTTTTTTTTTGGTGGGGGGGCTAAGTCTTTTGGACCTACAAGGGAACTGGCAAATTGGTTTGTGTTTCTTATTGCCTTGTGTTGTCCTTTGGCCAACTTCCCCCCCTCTTACATAAAAAAAAAAAAAAAAAATACTGCGTCGCATCATGTACGTCTTTTCTCGGAAACTTTTTTTTTTTGTGTGTGTGTGTCTGTGTGTGTGTTATTCACCTCGGTCGCCTGCTGGTCACCCAGCCAGCCTTTCCCTACGGAGCGAGCTCAGAGCTCATGTAGACCGATCTTTGGCTAGGGCTGAGACCACACACACCACACACCGGGACAGCGAGGCTACAGCCCCTTGAGTTACATTCCGTACCTACTTGCTGCTAGGTGAACAGGGGCTAGATACATATTAAGAGGCTTGCCCCATTTGCCTCGCCGCGCACCCTGGCCCTCTCGGTTGTGAGCCGAGCGTGCTAACCACTACACTACGCGGTGTGTGTGTGTGTGTGTGTGTGTGTGTGTGTGTGTGTTTGTGTTTGAGTATGATTCAGTAATCTAACCTCTCTATGGCATGACCAATTTCAAGAGGGAACTATCATGACCAGGTTTACTTAATAAGATTCATTATTAAGTTTACTTTTCAGGGTTTTCAAAGTTACTCATGATTTCTGGGTTCTATTTTTATAAGAATTCCACTTATCATCTCTTTGACCTTTTGAAATTTTCCTTTCATGAGAAAAATCTTTTAAAAAATCCTTAATACATTGGCCAGATAATGCAAACAATACAATCATCCTAGCAGCGTTAATGCATAGCTTGGTGTATCATAAGAAGCAGTTGGCCTCAAGGACGTGACATTTTGATTTTGTGGTACTGGCAACAGCTAATCTGCAGAAACGCGTAGTAATACAAAATAAAGAATAAAACTATCTTAAGATCAGAGCTTGGCTGTTTGATTGTACTATTCACCGCCAGCTACTGTACTCTACATAAATTCTGCCAGTTACTTTGCCAGCTGAGGATGTGGGAACAGTAATACTGCCATTATTGAGGCTTTTACTCGGTAATTATTGTCTTGCATTAAAACATGAGGCAAATTGATATTATTACGCAAAATCAATATTCAAGTGTCAAATTTTTTTATTATTTTTGTTTACTGATCTCATTCTGGCTTTGGTAAAAGAAGAAATGCAATGTTTGTTTCAGAGAAGTTTCAAGACAATTTAGCATTTACATGTGCACTAAACAGCGAGTGGGAGGGTCAGTCATCGGCGATGGTGACATATTTGTGTATCTTGTGGTGGCAAAATTACTATGGTTGCTTCGGTGATAGGCACAATATTGGAAGAGATAATACAGCACAGTAGGAGCCTCCTTGATTTACTTAATTGATGTCGATTAGAGAAACTACGGAGATATTTGTGAGTATAAATATTTGAGCATAATTTTTTATGTTCAGCGTCGCAGTAACTTAACATTGCATTAAAAAAATACATCTGTCAAGACTCTGCTATTCATCTCCATTACTCGCTGAACTTGAAAACATGTTTTTCTTTGAGACTACGCATTAGTTCACACAAACAGTCGTTGGCCCCCAATGGATGTAATTGGCCTCGCTGCTCCCAGGGCCTCTCAGGGTGTTTGGCTTAACTGCTTCAAATAATGACATAAAAAACTATTATATTCACTACGTTGTGTGTGTGTGTGTGTGTGAGAGAGAGAGAGAGAGAGAGAGAGAGAGAGAGAGAGAGAGAGAGAGAGAGAGGGCGGGGGGGGGGGGGGGCGAATCAGTCCATCCACTAGGGAAGAGTGAAATCAGATGCCAGTTATACTAAAGAGATTGTTTCCTGGTTATAAAGAGTATCAGTGGCCCAGACCAGCAATAGTCAGCCTGGGTGCACAATGTGCTACACGGCGGGTGGGTGTACTTTGGGAAACAGGTTCTTGGAAACAGTGGCGTATATGAAAGGCACATAACATTCTCAGTGTATATGAGCGCAGAGTAGAAACTCGTATTCGAAAGGAAGTTCTGCTGTATAAAAGTTAATATGCATTGAGGTTAGAGAATTACTGATTTATACATTTATACATCATATGAGTATACTGCAGTCAGATGCGACTCACACCTGAAGGGTTTGAGAGGTGGCATTTTATTTTCTTTTAGCAACGACGTAACAATCATTTGAGATCGAACGGCAATTTTGTCGTGAAAATAGCTCTTAAAAATAAAGGAAATTCAAACATCCATGCATTTTTTTTTATATTATCTATATTATCAAGCACAAGTACATTTCTCCAAACCATCTGAAAGGATGCATGAACCAAGAAAAGACTGAGAGCCAATTGTCTAAACAACGAACACCTGACGAAAGAGGAACACATGCGCGTGAGAGCTTCAGGAACACGTTAACCTGCATACCAGTGAAAAACAAACAACGTATCATACTTCAGGACAAACACGTCATTCTTGTACCTGCTTCACATGTTGTTTAATCACCATCACGCTCAGGAGAAGGAAGGAAAAAAAACAAGAGGCATAGATGAAAGGGAAAAGACAAGATTTCAGGGATTCTAAAATAGGCAAATACTGTGTTCTTTATTTTGTGACGATTCGGTATTCTATTTTGCATTACACGTTTTCACTTGATTTTAAAACTTTGATCTGCTAAAAAAAACTATTGAATTAGAACTATGTCAAAATACATAACTCTCCTCCATGACTGTCCATGATAGCCTGCAGCGATGATTCAGTGTCGAGTAATACCAACAAAAGCAAAGATACATTAAAGGTATTGATACTAATATCTTTGCCTCTTAACTGACAAAATATATCACTGTACAATAATACTGGTAGCAGTAAGGCTACGTCCGTTGAGGGGAAGCTTTTAGTGTCCTTGGGGTGAGATTCCTGAGCGCCCCTTCTCCAAGTGGCAATCAGCAATAAATTGATGCCCATATCTATAATAGGTGTATGTTTACTTTCGAAGGATTACTAAGATTGCTTCACCATGCTTGGGGATACCTGGATACACGAACACACACACACACACACCTACCCACACACACACACACACCCACCCACACACACACACACACACACACACACACACACACACACACACACACAAACACGTGATCCTGAAGCACGTGGATGAATCACACACACACACACACACACACAGGAGGAATGCGGAGAGGAGACGCCGCACCTTCCCTCTCAACCACCCACCATTCTAAGCCAGTCTCATCCGGGTGGGGGAGGGATCCACTTACAGACCTGTTTTCTGGCGTTAATGATATGGTGAAGGAGGCACGGGCGGCGGGCAGGGTGTGTGCTCTTACTATTCTCAGGCGTATGCAGGCGTGAGGCGAATAGAAAACGAAGGTAGGGTAAGTAGTGGTAGTGGAATAGATGCATACCAATGAACCCACAGAGAGAGAGAGAGAGAGAGAGAGAGAGAGAGAGAGAGAGAGAGAGAGAGAGAGAGAGAGAGAGAGAGAGAGAGAGAGAGAGGTGGGGGGGGAAGATGGGGGGGGGATTAGTGCATATACCGTAAAATTCCTCCCTTCGGACATTGCCACTAACAAGTTTTCCACAAATATGGTTCCTCCCTTAAAAATAAACAGGTTCCGTCAGCTCAGGTTACGTTCTGTTAGACTGTTCATTTATTCATCTTTGGGAAATTCACACGGGGATGATTATGTAACGTGACATTTTGATTAACCCCTTCAATATTGGGACACATCTTTACCACGAGTTTTGAGTGTGACTAGACGGTTTTTATTAAAATAAGAAGGTTCTATGGAGGTCTGAAGAGTCTGTACTTTTTAAATCCCCACATAGTTTCTTACAAATAATAAACAATAAATAAGAAGATGCGTCCCAGTACTAAGGGCGTTAAGCAGTCTCCGTCGGTGGAACTTACCTAGATATGAGTGAGTCAGCCTAGAAAATGAAGATGAAATGGGTGCAACCTACTTCACTCGAGATGGGAAAGTTATTACATCAAAGCTTCAACTGGCCATAAAGTCAGGAATGCGGAGAAAGAACTGGAACACAATGAAGCAACCCTCGAGAGTAGATCACAACAAACCTGCCCACAAAATGAAGCTGTAAAGGATTCGATCTTCTTCACTCAAGATAGAAGTGTTATTGCACCAGAGCATCACTGGTCATAAAGTCAGGAATGCTGGGAAAGAAATGGAACACAGAATGCAGTTGGACAATGGATTTACATGATACCGGCAATTAAGACGCCCTTACCATATAGTTAGCGTTGTTATATACAGAGGTGTGAGGAAGCACGCTCGCAGATAACATGATTAAAAGAAAGCAGATACAAGGAACTCTGATGGACATCCTATAATTACGTCCAAAGTAAGGATAAATATACAAGTGAATGTATTTGTTCATTTTTCTTCCTGATGGCGACATTATGACTCCCTCCATAATTCAATTGATAACCAGTTTCCCAAGTCTCAGTCTCTCTCTCTCTCTCTCTCTCTCTCTCTCTCTCTCTCTCTCTCTCTCTCTCTCTCTCTCTCTCGGAAATGGTAAAATATTTGAGAGTACGATTTGCTGGGTTAGAAAAGCAAAGGATGATGAAACAAGACCCATTCAAACTCAACAAATGCACTGCTTCGTCCAAAGATTGCTGCTCGCACTGGCGCGTTAAAATAGAATCGCGTGTTATATAAGAAGGTAAATTTGCTTCCACTGAGAAATGCTGGTGTGTGTTTATTGCACTCGGAACACTTGTGAAGATTACCGTCACGAATCCTCAGCTTATGTAATGGTAGTGGTAGTAGCGGTGGTGGTGGTTGTTGATGGTAGTGGTGGTGGTATATCTTTCTGTACTTACTTATCTTTCTGTCTGTTTGACTTACAACAAAAGCATTGCGAGCCAGCCAAAGAGAATATAGAAAAAAAGTTATTGTTCTGAAGTGACGCATTTCCCACAAGCAACAACATAGACTCAGCATTCTCCCGCCCCTTCTGTCTCCTAAAGCGCATGTGTACACGAGTATACATATGATTCACTTCATAGAGACTGTTAAATATTTACATAAAATGGTGGTGTGACTTTGCGGTAAGTGACCTTCATAAAATTGTACATACACTCAGTTGGGGGCCCCTCGCAGCCGCCACTCATAGTTAATTAAGACTAATGGCAAGGAACAGCTACACTGAAAGTCATGCAGCAGTCAAGGTCATGGAGTAGCCGTGTCCATGGCCCTGGTGTCTATGACGAGGGTCCCGGGCTGGTGTTCATAATCAACTTGCTCTCTCACCACGACTATTTTCCAAGGCTACTGAGACGACTAGACGGGTTTTCAAGATAGTTTTCCCTTATAATTAACTATGAATCTTGCTAATACAACGTTAGAACCATACGTATGCCCTTAGAAACATGATTATCTTCTGTTAGAGGCTTCTGATAGCAGTGGTGGTGAGGAGAGCAAAGCGTTTCAGAATATGTGTCCAAATGTCTTGAATCCTTTTGAGGTGATGAAATCTTGGGGACAAAATTTTATTGATGAGATGAGATGATGTTCAAGTGTATATGTATCCTGTGCAATGCCACATCTTTTCCTCCTTGGTCTCTATTTCCTTTCTTCTGTGTGTGTCTGTATGTGTGAGGAAGGGAGGGATGCTGATTTAGAGATTGCCTTCTAGTTGTTCATCTATCACACAAACACTTTTCCGCAACACTGTATAATGTGTCCTTTATTTCCCTTTGCTGATGAACTCCTTTGAATTCGTGGTTTTCCAAGTTTTGCTTTTACCTCGGCAACTTTCAATATATTGTCTTTAATGGAATCACTTTGAGATTCCTAGTAAGTTTTCACGAGTCTAATGATATTTTAGCAGAGATTGTGGAAGATTGCTCATGAAAAATCAGTATGACTTAATCAATCGTATCTGGTTGTGAAAATAGTCCTAATGAAAGTAAAGTATTTAAGAATATCTATTTTGTTCACAGTGCACACGAAATGCGATTCTTCCTTGAGCTATTGATGGGTGTACCCTCTCCACTGCTGCACTGGCAATGATAGTGATAATGTTAGTGATGAAGGTGCTGATGATGATAATGTGGGTGCAGTCATGTTAGACATTAAGCACAAGATTATTTGATAGTTCGGAGAGGGAAAAAAATTGTTTGTTCGTTTCCTCAGTGTGTGTGTGTTGTGTGAGGCGGTCGGTTACCATGGGGAAATCACTATTCTCAATCTTTTTGTCTTGCACTCAGTGTAACAAATAAACACTGACAGAAATGAAATATTAAAAAAAAAAATCATTGTTTAAGTTTGATAAGACTTTCCAAAATTAATCATCCGGAAACTGTAGTGTTTTCCTCAACCTGTCAATGTCAAGTAGTCATTGATGACGATACAGTGCATACAGAAAGAAAACCAAAACAAGACCCCTTCATGCATACACTCACATTCACATCCGCCAGCATATACTATCGTCGCATCTTAGCCAGCAGACCTCAGTGGGAGGTGGGTAGAGGACAGACTCACCGCCCACACTGCAAGACAGTCAGCTGTGCGTCATCAGACAACGGATATAAAAAGCAACCATGATGTGTTTATGTGTGTGTGGTGGGAGAGAGGGAGGGGGATGTGATTGTGATGGTGGATGTGTCTAACAAAGAATAATAAGTATATATTGATAAGGATATGATATAACAAGGAAACTGTTGAAGGACAAATGGACAAATGAGCAACACGAAGCCACAGAAAATGCCAAAAGAAAAAAAAAGAAGGGAAGAGGGAATTGAAAGAGATAACACGAGTAGTGACATTAATGTGTGTGTGTGTGTGTGTGTGTGTGTGTGTGTGTGTGTGTGTGTGTGTGTGTACGTGTGTGTGTTTGCGTGTGTACACGTTAAGTGGTGTTCGTGAATATTAACACGTGCAAGTTCAGGACAACATAAGATCATAAATATTATATATGATTATTATTTTATTCATTCATTTATTTATTTATCGAGAGGTATTTAATTTAGGTGATGGAGACAAAGAAATTACTACTTCATGCTTATATAGTGAGCTAAGATAAATTTGTATTTGAAACTAACTCGATAATCAGGTTTCTAGTGTAAAGCCAGCAGGAAATTTTAAGAGATAATATGATGATTACCACGTGTAGGTCTCCAGGTTTCTTGAAGCTTTCTTTTTGTTCTTGAGTTCATGAGACAACATACATCACTTCTTAAGAATCAAAGAGAATAATACTGTCTTCGTGTACTTAAATAATTTATTCTCAATGCCAAAATATACAACAGTAACAAATGCAAAATCTTTTTCATATATAAAAATTACAATCAACAATTGATTTAGTGTAAAAACCTAAATACCATGTTGCAAAGTTGTATAAAATAATGAGCAACCAGTGTCTTTCAGGGGCGTGACTCGGTTTTCCACCTTCCCTAAGACTTGAACACCTTTGAGAGAATCTCAAGACAGATCCGAAACCAAACTAGCTAACCTTTCCAGGATACTTACTATACGAACCTTCAGGGAGTGGCTATCTAGCTTTTTTATAGTGAATTTGTGCAGCCTTGACCAATCTCCCTTTCCATGTAACGAAAAAATAGTAATAGCACCTCTTGAGTAATGCATAGTCTTTTTTCCCCTTAAAACAAGTAAGGCACAAAGTGATATTTCTGTAATGGGGAAACTAAACCGTCCCTCTTGATTGTTTTGATGTCTACTTGGGTTCAGTGTTCACAGATCTACGTGATTTAGTCTACAGATATATTTCTAGACCAGTTTCATGTAATTTTCTGTTATGACTCAAGGATCAGAAAATTTAGTAGTTGAAAGCTGACATTTGCACTTAAATTATTTTTCGTATTCAGAGTTTTGCGACAGACTGAGGATTTCTTTCCTTCTCTCAGTTTTAGTTGCCCTTTCTTTGCCTTATCTTATGTAAGGGAAAATTGATGCAAACGCCCATAAGAAAAATGCGTTACAAAAATTAACATGGAATCAACACATTAGGTAGAACATGCACGGAAATGTAGTTAAAATAATTGAGATACAAAATTGTTTAGGTATTGTCATCTCTTCTTCTTTCCTCTATTTTGCCACTTTTTTTTCTCTTTTTTTTTCTTGTGTGTGTGTGTGTGTGTGTGTGTGTGTGTGTGTGTGTGTGTGCTTCAGTGTCTCGACTCCCTGTTTCAGCGTTTCAGGATATTCCGTTACTGAGGCGAAGTATTTTCTTTGATTCCTGACTTTGCTCGACGTACAGTGACAACAGCGCCAATGTAAACACATTACTGAAGGATCCTCGCGTTACAAATGCACTTTTTTCATTAACTCGTGGGCAGTGTCACAAAATACATAGAAGCTCATTTACATATATTTGTCATGGAACAAAAAATCTTCAATTCCCTCTTTAGTTGTGGGTTTTTTTTTTTAAGTTAGAGTACTATAAATATTATGCTGAGGCCAAGAATTCAAGATCCTTTATACTTGCCTTGTACAGAAAACCCTTCCTTCACGAACTTATATATACTGTATGATGTTGAGTCAGAATTACAGGCATATAATTGCGTAGCAGGTGACTTGAAGCAGAGAGTACCTGATCATTATGTGATAACGCTTTAATTCTGTAGGTCAACTGTGTCACAACCTTAAATATTTCATGAACATGAAGTTGCTTTTGAATATGTATGCCGTTCAGCTTTCGTTACATGCGCCTGTCATATTGCAAGCCGTCTGCAGTGACCACTTCAGCTCCTATATGCACGTGGAGTGACTATAATGTAGCGGACGAGTCCGAGACGGTAAAAGAACTCTTGACAACTGACTAAGCAAGTTTTACGAACATAGGCAGCTAGAGGTTTTCTTAAGGCACTTTGGTATATACGTATGTCATATGGTAGTAGTGTTGTGGAATATGATGCTTAGCTCAAGGGAGAGAAACCTTTTTGAACTCTTTATTCTTTGGCGCAAAGAACTTTTCAATTTCCTCCAGTGTCTTGCCTCTTGTCTCTGGTAGGAAGATCCCGAGGGCAACACCAGAGAGACTGAAGACTGCGTACATGCAAAACACTAAGTAAGTTGACATGAGAGCTGTGAGATACGGGAATGTGAGGCCAATGACGAAGGCAGCCAGGGAATAAGCGGTAACGGCAACACCGTTTCCAATGGTTCTGACGGCCAGCGGGATGAGCTCGCCGGACAGCAGCCACGGGATGGGGCCGTAACCCAGCTCGTTGAAGAACACGTAGATGAGCAGCGACGCCAGCGGCAGGAGTTCCAGGCCCTGTGGGGGAGAGGGAGAAAGGAAATGATACAGTTAATTAGAAGTAAAAGGCTTCTCATAAGGATTATGATACATTCCATGATCGAATATCTATCTATATCTGCTTATCTCTCTGTCTCCCGGTGTCTTGATTTATCCGCCCGTCCACTACATTGTGACATTCTCACCTCAGCGCTTCCCACTTCCTTGAGATAGAAGAAGGCACCGATGGAGACCATGCCAACACTGGAGCCGATGGCCGAGATGATGAGCAGTGGCCTGCGGCCCACACGGTCTAGTAGCGCAGCACTCACCAGAGTGGAGACGAACCTGCGTTGGATAGACATTAACCTTCTATTATCGTGTTTTGGCAACATTTAGAGCGTAATAGAAGATTATTTATATCAAATGGAAAAAATAAGGAAAAACAAAGAAGCAATTTTACTTTTTCTAGACTACAGAATTATCATCAAGGGCTTGTGGTTCATAAATGTTTAAAAAGGCTACAGGCAAATGAAGATAATTGTTCAAAATGAAAAGTTAAAACGAATGTAAAAACTTCAATACCTACAGTACAGTACAGCATATTTTCTCATTGGCTGAGAATGAACGAAATATTTCTGCGATTTGATTAATTCTCGTTATAGTATATATAATGTTGGTCAGTGAAATTGGGCCACACTCTCAAACACCTCAAAACTTTAAAAATGGAAGTTTCTTGAGATGTTAAGTGTTGTCACGATTTGGGCGGTAGTCTAACAAGCAATCAACACCGTCAATAGAAAAAGATACCAACGAGCCCTTTGAAAATAGTCTTCATGAGAGCCGTAAGCGTTTCAAACTAAGGGTTATGGTCAGTATCTTACCTCACCACGCCAACTATAACAGTGGCGTTGTTTGAGTCCAGATTCGTAGCCGCCTCGTTGAAGATATCGACAGTGTAAGCCGTCACAACAGCAAAGCCGCTGAACTGCCCACAGATGAACACCAGGAACACAATCAACACAGGCTTCCAGTTTTGTGGTTTTCTGAAACACATGAAAATAGAAAAGTTTAAAAGTATGAAAAGTAAATTCATTTTAAAGTTCTTGGTTAGATGTAGTGAGGGAACTCTGCACACTTGATCAAATTTTCTAAGTCATATTGTTTGATATGGTATGATTATGTTACTGTTCATTACCCCTTACTCTTCCAATTTACAATGAAGGGTAACGTAAGTGTAATTCTACGGCTTCTGCTATCATTTTCTCTACTTTGTCCCATTGCTGTTTTCAAAGATTTCTTGTTTTCTGTATAATTTCACTTTTTTTTCATTTTTATGTCCTTGTTTGTCACTTGGGCTGAATTTTGCGCTCCGTTGTAAGAATTTTCCTGGGTGAGGGAGTAATGACTATCCTGGGCAACAGAACAGCATGTGTGGTGCGCGAAAGGTCACAGCTTTAGCCAGAGATCTGAGTCTGATGTAGGATTTAACGCTCCCGGCGATTCTGCAGCTGGTGAGTTGAAGTCCCACACGAGCGCTAGTTAAACATGATTACAAGTCCGGTACGATCATCTTGACAAGCTCCTCCATTTCTCTTCCTCTTCTTATTTTCTTCCTCCTTTTAATGTTTTTCTTTCATCTTCAGCAGCATCCTCTCCCCCCCCTCCTTCTCCTCCTCCTCCTCCTCCTCCTCTTCCTCCTCCACAGAAAACCACAGTGGCCAGGAAGTGTCGTTCAAGGCGAGATGGAAGCAATACGCAAGTCGTGCCACGCTGAGTCATGGCGGTAGTTGAAGGGGTCACTTTCCGTCCTGTATGTACCATTAGAGGAGCTTTTCATATGTAAGTCGATGGATAAACAAGCCTTGTCAGCCTCAACAAGGCCACAATATGCAACGAGGAGTGTAAAAAAAAATATTCATATGTCTCATGGTTGAGGGGAACATTTTGTGTCGTGTCAGACCAGCTGCAGGGTTTTGCATCTTTCATGGTAAACAAGTCTCGTCAGCTTCCACAACCTCACAATTTGTTGCCCACATAGTTTCCTTGATCTAAACAGCAGAGGCAGGCGTGGCTAGGCTGTTGGCTCACACACTTGATAAAGGAAGCAGTGTAAATAGCGACACAAGAGGAGCAAGCTGAATGATCCTTTATACCTCCATTAGCGAGTGTGCGTTGAACCATTTAATTCATTATTTCCTCGTTTACTGAAGGACCTGCGAAGGCCACAGCTGGGCCCTTCCTCAAGACCTTTTGTGTCGCCGCCACCAGCTGAGAGCCGCTTCTTCCTTCCCATTTACAGTTGGTTAAGTCAGGTGACCTTTGGGAGTTTTGTACGTATTCAAGACCGGAAACCCCTCGCCAAACAGATCGCATGAGCTTCAGGAGCATTCATGTTCTCGTTAATAGAAAAGTGCATGAAAATATGCCAAAACTGATAAAAAAGGTGCATTAATCCTTGTACTTTTTAGTATTTTCCTCGTTAAATTAATGATGAATATACCTGAAATAAACCTCTTCACAAAAAAAGAAAGAAAAGACAAGAGTTGCATGTGTGGTACAATCTCACCTAAACAGACGCAGTTGGTCCCACACGGATATCTCAGAGCCGTTCGTCTCCACGATGTTGGCATGAATGACTTCCACTTCCCCTTTGACGTTGTGGGTTGGACACCTGAAGAACCTGCGACACAGACATGAAGAGAAATTAACCCCTATGAAAGCTTGACCAGTAAAACTACACAAACCCTTTCTCTCTCTCTCTCTCTCTCTCTCTCTCTCTCTCTCTCTCTCTCTCTCTCTCTCTCTCTCTCTCTCTCTCTCTCTCTCTCTCTCACAAAAAAAAAAAAATAAATAAATCATTAAATAAATAAATAAATAAATAAATTGATAAATAAATAAGTAAATAAATAAATAAATGAAATAATATAAATTAAATGAATAGATAAAAACGCACACACACACACACACACACACACACACACACACACACACACACACACACACACACACACACAAGCCTACCACATATGTTTATCTTGATGTCTTGACTTAGACACAAATTGGTTTAATCTTATCTGCGGCAGAATAAAGAATAACCTCTCTCTCTCTCTCTCTCTCTCTCTCTCTCTCTCTCTCTCTCTCTCTCTCTCTCTCTCTCTCTCTCTCTCTCTCTCTCTCTCTCTCTCTCTCTCGTGTGTGTGTGTGTGTGCGCGTGCGTGCTTGTTGAAGCTGGTGGGTGAGAGGAGGCAGTCAAGGACCAGTGCCAATATAGTTACGTATTTATAAGGAATGTGTTAGTGTCTGGGTCAGTGACCGACCCTCACTGGTATCTATCTCCCTTCCCTCGCCTCACCATCCAGCGCCAGCCACTCACTTTCCTCAGTAGTATGTTAATGCCCTGCGCACATGTCCTACTCGCCAGACGTCCTCATTGTAGGCTGAACTTTTTCGCAACCTAACGTCAAGTGGTGTGCGTTGTGATGATTCAGGACTTACGTAACATGAGGGGTGTGGTCTTCACGCTATGATAGTCGGGAGTAACTTCATTCTGGAGCACAGCGCGGGTAATGAGAGGGTGTCGGGGCTGGTGCGGAGGGTAAGGGGAGCTCGATGGGTGGTGCACTAAGATGTTCGTTGTAAATGAGTGGACTGGCACGCTAGCAGTCGCATGCGCATTCATGCACACACACACACACACACACACACACACACACACACACACACACACAGAAGTGAGTGAGTGAGTGAGTGAGTGAGTGTGTGTGTGTGTGTGTGTGTGTGTGTGTGTGTGTGTGTGTGTGTGTGCACGCGCATGAGCACGCGGTTGAGAGTCCTTGCAGAATTGCAGAATTTGTTGGTCAGTGAACTGCTTTGAATGTTCTCTCTTCTTATTTTTAGCCTGTTTAGTTATATTGTAGTCGTGACCCTCTGACATATACTGCACCGTTGGTACTAGATACATAGTAAATATTATTATAAGCTAGAATGATGCTAATAAAGATGCTATTCAAACAGACTTGAATAAGAAGCAGCATCCAAGCTGTCTCTTCAGCAGTGAGAGAGTCGAGTGTTTCTTTAATCATTTGATAGTAGGAAATTCTTTGCTTGGGCTAGTTTAAAGAATAAGAATAGATCTAGATGCTCAGGAAGATTATTTACTTCTCAGTCATTCTTTCACTGGTGGCTGTGTCTTTTAAAGCCATGCTATAAATTTGCACGAGATCATTTCATAAAACTGGAGGAGAAAATCGGTCGCAGACTTTTTTTTTTAATAGCATCAAAAATTCTGCAAGTTCCGGGGGATGAAATTTACTAGAAACCCATCCACTATTTCTACGCAACATTCGTATTTTAGTCTTACGATCGGGATTCCCATTGTCCCAGCACTCATTAGTCCGGCCTTGACGCAGTGTGACCGTGAAGGGGTCTCAACCTCGTTCAGACGATGACAGTGAGAATACAATGGCACTAACTTTTCTTCAACGTCTACAGAGACATTCATTTGCATATCACTGAATTAAGCTATCTGTGCATTAATGTAAGCTGTGAGGTCTGGGAAACTCATTATCTTATATAACTACTTGTCACTGAGCCGTAAAGTGCCTGGCAACTTGAGAAGGCGCCACGCCCCGCTGTGCAGAAGCTCCCATGTTGTTGTTTTCTGTAAGGATTGTTCAAACTATTTCAATTTATGAGTCAACGTCATAGAGACTGGTTGGCTCAACTAAAAGTACGGAAATCACTATTATTTTCAGAATACGTGTGTATATTAATGTTCCGTTTTCCTTATCTTTTCCAACGCCAAAATACATTAAAAGGTGGCTTCTTTGTTTTTAAGTAACTTCTGAAGCTTATCAGTCATTAACCTAGAACGTGTAGTGGTGACTGATTGTGTTTGGATGTCTTAACACTTTGCTTGGTGTTCGTGCCAATGCCGTGTCCTGTGCCTCCACGCTGCGATTATTTAATGGAGTAGAGGAAAAGCAAAAGGGATATGTAGCGTCGGTAGCGATTCGGAGGGGACAGAGAAAGTTTCAATGGTTCTTTTTTTAATTGAGAGTGTAAATGTTGGTGATGAAGAAGGTTTTTGCTGTTAATGAAAGTTTTGTAAGGTTTAGGTTTAATGTGTCGCTTTATTGAATACTATGTTCGCGTTTAGCATTCTAAGTGTGCTTAGAACTAAACACTTTTTTTAAAATTTGTAATTGAATATATGATTATCTGTTTAATTCTACATGTCCACCACGACCCTAGTGTAGGTGAGATGCGGCAATAGCTAAGCATGAAAGTTCGGAGAGATGGCACCGAAACAACACCAAGTGTGTACTTACTGGATGGATTTCTCGGCGCTGGACAGCTTTCCTTTCTTGACGAGCCACTGTGGCGACTCGGGCAGCAGCACCATGCTCAGGAACAGCGGCACGCCAGGCACCACCGCCGATACTACCGCCAACCACCGCCAGTCTGTTATCGCGCTGAACACAAAGCCATGAATGAAAACACTCCAGTCCGGAATAGCGATAGCATATTTTCTATTCTTTTCTTCATTAATGAAAACAACGAATACATATAACTTATCTCTGAATACTGTATTTGAGACTCATTACAAAAAGACAATTGAAAGTATTTGACTCTGAATAAGTCTCAAATTGCACTCCATTTTCCCCCTTTTTAGTGTTTTAATGTCTTAGAGTGTAAGTGACATATCTCAAAGTTTGATTTGTAAAGTCACAAAAGGTGTCACGATGTTCTATTAGTGACGCGAACAACGATCAACCGGCGGTATGCGACACTCTTACCCGAAGCCGTAGCAAAGAAGGCTGCCAAGCGCCACGGCAGCCTCGGGGAAGGTTCCCATCAGGCCTCGGATGTGTGGCTCAGCAATCTCTGTCGCGTACACCTGAGGGAGTAAAAAGATACCGTACTCTTTGAGGGAAGTTCTATCACACTGACGTTCATTTCACGTCTTTAATCTGCCTTAATAATAGTTTCTAACGGTTTACTTATATGAAGTATTTCTTTAAGAATATTGCACTAGGAACTTAAGGTTATATAAGAAAAAAGGTATTAAAAACCTATATATTAAACAAGGAATGGATCAGTGCTTCAAAATGTATTGCACTGTAACTAGAGAACAATTATCAGCCATTCTTGGGAGGACCAGCGGACCATTACCTGAGGCACGGGAGAGAAGATGCCCAAGAAGATGCCGGTGATGAGGCGGCCGACGTAAAGCAGGGTGATGCTGTTGGAGAAGGCGATGAAGGCCCAGGAAAAGAGGCAGGGCAGGGCGGTCATCATGAGCGTCATGCGCGGCCCCACGGCGTCCATCAGGAAGCCCCCGAACAGGGACCCCACGATGGACGAGATGGACGGCAGGGAGGCTGGGGGAGGCGATACCAGTGCCGTGTTAGCTTTGTTACGATGACACGACAACAACAACAACAACAACAACAACAACAACAACAACAACAACAACAACAGAATCAGACACTGTTACAGTTATTAAGCTAATACGACGACGACAACACTAACAATAACAACAACAAGTTTAAGAAAAGAACTAGTACTTTCGTTACGCCAGCGAAACGACAAAAATAGCCACATTTGACAACACTCACGGCAGACATTCACTCGCGCAATTTACGATCTGCATAAACTTAAGAAAATAGAAATGACAAAGAAATCACAGAAAGAGAAAAAAAGTAAAATTTGGAGCAGTCAAGAAGCTATGAGTGTAAGGGAATGTTGTTAAAAATACTGCACGTCATTTTCTTCTTGTGTCAGTTACATTATCGTTTTTACATAAATCCCGTGCCAATAAAACTTTCGATCGAAAAATTAAACGTGTGTGTGTGTGTGTGTGTGTGTGTTTGCGATCATCGTAACAAAATAAGTAACGTAACAGACGGAACCACAAAAGTCAATCTGCTTATTTCTTTTCTGATATTCGTTTCACTGTATGCCCGCGAGGTGGCTCCTGGCAAATACGAGTAAGTGCAACTGGGAACTGAAAAGGAAAAGATGATGTAACTTAAAAGGAAAAGCGTACAAGGTACCATGATACCTGATTTCAGAGAAGAGTTTCATATAATTGCAGTAATTATTCGCAAGTGTGGCAAAGATTGATAAAGAAAATACATGTTGCTAGATTATGTGAGGCCATCATGTGTGCTGAATCATATCACGTGTGGGCGCTCCTTATTACACGTGGTGGGGATTACACGTGAATAAGGACGGCTGTGAGTTCGAGGGTTTGTGTGGGTGCCATACTTGAGTGGTTGAGAGGGTTACGTAAGGCCGCAGAGAGACATGTCAAGGGTACGAGTGTTAAGGAGGTGGTATGGCTGTATAGGAGTGACTGAAAGCACAATCAAGTCTTTCATTTCTGACTGTGACTAACTCAATAGGCCATTGAGACGATTAACCAGGTTTTTTCGAGTGTTTCTATTGTAAATGATACAGAAATCTTGTTAATGTGCCACTTGAACCACAAAGACTACCTTAAAAATTTATGCAACTTCAACAAGAGCCTTTTCGAAGAAAAACTTAGACGTGGAAGTACATCAGAATATAGTCCTTAGTTGTGGGAAATCAAGGGGGATGACTCGCGGTGGGGGGAGGAGGGAAGGGAGACGCGGAGAGTGGCAGCGTGGGTTTAGCGTGCCAGCGGCGTGCCCGTGCGGTGTGTGGGCGTCACTGAGATTTATTGGGTGCTGTAAGGAAGACTGATGCGGGTAAACCTTGACCATTCCTAACCAGGAAGGAAGACTACTTTCAATGTGTGTGGTAGAGTGGAGTGGGAGAGAGGAGGAAGAATCGACTCGTATGACTACCGCTTATACAAGACGTGATGGCCTGGTGATGTTGGTTTGTCTATCCCTGCGCTAGTACTGTGAATATTACTGAAGCATTTCCTGGGAAGATATTCATTACATACTTATTGAGAAGAAAACTTACGGCGCTGTAAATGCAACTGAAGAATTACTTTATGGATTTGAATGAGAGAGAGAGAGAGAGAGAGAGAGAGAGAGAGAGAGAGAGAGAGAGAGAGAGAGAGAGAGAGAGAGAGACTGACTTACCTATCCATCCTGCATCCCTACTGTCGACGTAATCAATGGACGTGTCATTTCTGAGCTGCTGCAGAGTGAGGGACGAGTAGGACGTGATGAACCCGATGGATACAGAGGACAGAGATGCGAACGCTGCCGCTACAACCTACAGGAGGAGCAAAAAGAGGTTAAAGACGCGAATACAATGATTATAATCGCTCTTACTTATACAAAACTATAGGAGAACAGGGTAAATGCAGGTAATTAGCGTATTTACAGGTTGTATTCGTACGTATTAAGGTAAAGACCAAAAGGAATGTTGATGAGAAAATAAGCAAAGGAGGTGGAGAAGAGTGTGTACTTATCAACGCAACAGACGAGAGTAATGTTAAGTTAATGAGAAGGAAAGAAAGTCAAAAGTGTGATGGTTATAGAACAGTATCGTCACAAGATTCAAAGGGATGATACCAGTCAGGTTTCAAATTAAGTTGGGTATCAGGAAGATCGAAAGGAATAGTTTCTTATAGTAAAACAAGGCATGGAAAGAGTAAAAGGAGCAAATGCCACACTAAGACAGAGAAAGACTCTCCTTCGTTACTGACACATCTGTGAAACTGAATACTTATTATTATATAAGTTTTCAGTTCCTTCTTCCTGTTTTGTATATTTGTTCATTTCTATATATCATCTATTTTCATGTTCTCTTTTCCATTTCCTAATCTTGTTTCATCCTTATTATTCTTTTCCCATTGATCAGGACTTCGTCGATAGGACTTAGACAACGTTCATAAAATTATTCCTCCTCATCACTTTCATTTGTCAGACAACTTAAAGCTGCCAGAAAACGCGTTGTCTTACACGATCTTTTTTTTTTTCCTTTTTATTATCTTCTTGGCACGATTTCCACTTCTTTTTTCCGTGACGCTTTCTTTTCAGTCTCGGTCTCGTATTGTCTGTATTTATTACTATCATTATATTCTTTACCTCGAGTGTGATGTGTTTGAATAATTTCGTCAACATTCCATTGTTCTCTCTCTCTCTCTCTCTCTCTCTCTCTCTCTCTCTCTCTCTCTCTCTCTCTCTCTCTCTCTCTCTCTCTCTCTCTCTCTCTCTCTTTACATAACTCTTTAGTGCATCCTTGTGTGTACGTCAAGTGTTTAGTTAAGCATTCTTTCTAATGACAATATGTCTTGCAACTTTTATACTGCCGGATAAGAATAACGTTTTCTTGTCACGATCTTCATTTATAGTTTACTCAAGTGTCCCATTCATTCTTTTTTTTTTTTTAATTCTACATCTGATTTTTATTCTCATGGTTAATTAGTATTCTGCCCTCGTCTGTAACTCTCTCGTGTCCACATAACAACACGCTTGTCTGCTCGCCTTGCAATTTCTTCCTTTCGTAGTATCATATGTCCGCGCCTTGCCACAATGTACTTAAGCCATTCTATTATCACCTCCTCACATATAATAGCTCTGGTTTCTCTCTCTCTCTCTCTCTCTCTCTCTCTCTCTCTCTCTCTCTCTCTCTCTCTCTCTCTCTCTCTCTCTCTCTCTCTCTCTCTCTCTCTCTCTCTCTCTCTCTCTCTCTCTCTCTCTCTCTCTCTCTCTCTCTCTCTCTCTCTCTCCTATACAAATAAACACTCTGACCTCCAAATATCTAGAGGTTGTTGGCCAGCCTTCAGTAGAACAGAATCACCTCATCTCTTTCTATGCACGACGAAGTATCTGTTGCCCGTCAGACAGGCAACGAGGCCAAGAGTACACTCACCCTTATGGCCTTCCTCACCAGTACTGTGTTTAAAAATGTAGTGTTTTGTTTGGCACTTGCGCTTCAATCCTATATTTTTTTTAGCGTCGTGACTGGTGAGATCTGTTCCTTCCTGTGCGTGTGTGTGTGTGTGTGTGTGTGTGTGTGTGTGTGTTTTTCATGCGTTGCTCTTATCCGTGTCGAATCAAGAAAGCTATTTGCTTTTGGAATCTGTGTTGCGTACTTTATTTTTCTGACTCATTAACAGTTCCATGGATTTTAACGTACTCAAGTGACTTATGAAATATTAGCGTTTTGGTTAGTACTAAACACACACACACACACACACACACCATAGTGTAGTGGTTAGCACGCTCGGCTCACAACCGTGAGGGCCCGGGTTCGAGTCCCGGCCGCGGCGAGGCAAATGGGCAAGCCTCTTAATGTGTATCTAGCCCTGTTCACCTAGCAGCAGCAAGTAGGTACAGAATGTAACTCGAGGGGTTGTGGCCTCGCTGCCCCAGTGTGTAGTGTGTGATGTGGTTTCAGCCCTACCCGAAGATCGGATTATTAGCTCTGAGCTCGCTCCGTAGGGAAAAGGCTGGCTGGGTGGCCAGCAGGCCACACACAACACATGTGAACACCATGAAATGGGCATAGTAATCATCGAACACCTGACTGATCCTCTAAAATTTAATAATAATTGTATTCACTCCACGTACGTTTGTGTTGCTTTTTTGTTTTTAATACACTAACCCCTTCAGTACTGGGATACACTTTTACCATGAGTTTTGCTGGTGACACGACGATTTTATTGACATTAGGGAAGGTCTATGAAGGTCAGACAATTAATTGACGGAGTCTATCATTTCGCTCCCCACATGAGTTTCTGAAGTTCTATAAAAATCGATAAATAATAACGAGTCCCAGTACTGAAATGATTAAAAGGGAACACTTATCAATGATTCGCACAATTATACGAAAATATTTATCAGTCTTAATCCTTTTCTCATTGAGAAAAGTAAACCCATATCAGGAGCAAAGTTTGTGTTTTCGATGCAAGAGTACGTCTTTCAAGTGTTGGATTGTTTTAATGGTCTCTTAAATTTAATGAGGAAAGTTAAAAAAATAATGTATAATCCAGTGCACGTGTATTGATTTAATTGGATCTGCGCGCGCGCGCGCGCGTGTATGTGTATGTGTATGTGTGTGTGTGTGTGTGTGTGTGTGTGTGTGTGTGTGTGTGTGTGTGTGTGTGTGAGTGCGTGCGTGCGTGCGTGCGCGTGCGTGTGTACGTGTGTTGCTCTGTACGCAAAAAAGAGAAAAAAAAGTGGTGAAATTTGTCGGAGAAAATAATTTGTAAATTCTTTTAGAGATATACTCATAATTCTGTGTATCGCATTCTGCCATATTTCATATTTTCTATCACGCAGGAACTTCAATTTTCTCTCAGTAAACACACTGGTATCGAGCATCACTCACGGGACTCACAATCTGCAGTGAAAACATAAGATTCACATGATCGGATCTATGGCTTAGGCAAAGACTTCCCATCCCACGCATCATATTTTCTTGCCCAAGGGAGACAGAACCTACTCGCTCATCAGTGAAAACTCTAATCAGTGTCGAGAACAGAGTGTGCACCTCAGCCTGCCAAGTGACAGCTGGGGATGGCACACGACAACAACTGCTGAGGGAAGAGGAAAATATTTGTAGAAATTATACGATAGTTAGATTTTGTCTCCCTAAACCCTTCGGTACTGGAATGCGTTTTCATATTCATTTTACTCATTATTTGTAGATTTTATACAGCTTCAGATACTCATGTGGAGATTAAAATAGTAAAGATTCTGGCCATTAATCTTTTGACCTCCATAGACCCTTCCTAATTTCAATAAAATCGTCGAGTCATACCCGAAACCCGTAGTTAAATTGTGTCCCAGTGCTGAAAGGGGAAAACGTCTTGGCCTCTCTCTCTCTCTCTCTCTCTCTCTCTCTCTCTCTCTCTCTCTCTCTCTCTCTCTCTCTCTCTCTCTCTCTCTTTTAGCTCCACGTAGGTTTATCTATTCGATTTCTCTTTGTTTCTATTTTTCATGAACTTCTATCAAATTACCACTAGAAATTTAATCCTTTCAGTATTGGGACGCAACTTACCACGAGTTTTGGGTGTATTGATACGATTTTATTGACATAAGGAAGGGTTTATGAAGGTAAGAAGATTAGGGACCAGAGTCTGTACTATTTCAATACCCCACATGAGTTTCTGAAGCTGTATCAAATCGACAAATAATTGATAAACAGAATAAATATGAAAATGTGTCCCAGTACTGAGGAGTTTGATAACGTTCTCTACAGATTATTAAGAGTAGCGGAGATAAAGAGATGAAATGACCGTATACCCTCGCAGTTTATCATATTTAGAAACGATGAAGGGAAGTCCTTGATCGAATATTGGCGAATAAACAAAGAAGTAGATTGGAGAAGAGCCTTTTGAAGCGTGCCAAGCGCAAAACAAAATACCAAGTAGTTTTATAGGGGGAAAAAAACATAAAACTATTCAAATAATGGAAATATTCAGTGTGGTGTTTGTGATAGAGTGTGTGTAAGACGTAGTAGATCCACATGTTGCGACTAATATTAATTATTCTCTCTCTCTCTCTCTCTCTCTCTCTCTCTCTCTCTCTCTCTCTCTCTCTCTCTCTCTCTCTTATTCTTAATACAATATAAGAAGAAGAAGACAAGGAAAACTAAGAAGAGAGAGAGAGAGAGAGAAAGAGAGAGAGAGAGAGAGAGAGAGAGAGAGAGAGAGAGAGAGAGAGAGAGAGAGAGAGAGAGAGAGAGAGAGAGAGAGAGAGACTAATGAATGAATGAATGGATGGATAAATGAACAAAGCAACAAGAACAAGAATAATAATAACGTGCGTCTAAGAAACATTTCACAAGACGCTCAACTATTCGGTCAACTCTCTTGTCTTTTGCCATTTGTACTTGTAACAGAAAAAATAGCATACTGGGAATAACACTCATGAAAACGGCTCGCCTGTGATATGATATGATAAAAGTGTACTTTTTATATATTTTCATGAGCAAAACAATCACTTGAGACTTTTAGCGTGCGTGCAGCAACAACACAATCATACCTCCGTGCAACACTCAACGTTAGTGATAAGAAAAGACCGCATTCCAAACGTTTCGCCGTCTTATCTCGCCTACTTCTATTAACCTCTTGTGGAAAGTTTGTACTGGTTATAGGTTACCTTACTCCATTTTAAGTTTATGGAGCTTTCAGGTGAACGTTTACGTTGTTAATGATAAATTTAATAGACAAATTTAATAGACATTACAAGGTTTTCTTGTGGTTTCAGGTGTTTCCACGATTTGCAATAAAATAGTAATAAATAACGATATTGATAAAAAGAAAGATTCTGCTGTGTTACTTTCTGATGTGTTGCTCGTCTTACGCTCAACAAGTGTCCCTTGTTGTCTCCAAAGTCGCATTGTTCAGCAGTGCAAAGTCCTTCTTTGAAGCACCTACGTAATTCCTAAAGAGACTTCTGTCTAGTTTGAAATGCTACGAGTATTTTCATAGCCCACAGTGATTGGTGTAGCTCTCATGGGTGTTGCTTCACTGTTAATGAATGAGAATCTTCATTGAACTATCACTGAAATCATGGAAACGTTGATGAAATTCCTACTAACTTTCACTGCATTGTTTTTCTCAAAAATAATCGAGATATAGCGTTAAAATGTTTCAGAATTTTATTCTCAGTGTGTGAAAATTTGAAACCTGCATGATTATGTTTTCTCTGTGATGTCGCTAATCCACAGTGGTGAAAGATGAACCCTGGAAAGCAGCTCATTACAAACCCGAATGATTTGTTTTTATGCTCTTAACTTGGATTCCGTACTGAAAGACTGCATCCATTTGAGTCAGTAAAGAAGTACAATAATTTAAAGCTGCGCAATAAAATCGCCACATTTAAATGGATGTGTGAAGTTAAAAATATAATAAGGTAAAACACAGAGTTGATTCATGGTTCCACCCCCTGGTGAGCGTCAACACTTCCTACACCGCAGTGCCAAGAGCGTCAGTGTCTTCACGTGTCGCGCACATGCATGGTGGGAGGTGAGAAAGTCCCTGGCAGTGGTGAAGAAGCAAGGAATAGAAAGAAGAGCGTAGCACTGGAAACATGACCCCACAAGTCACCCACCTGCCTGGAGATCGCCCTGGTCTTGTAATACCTCTGCTTCTTTGGTTCCAGGAGAAGAGAGTACTGTTCGGAAGTTAAAATTTGGGGCTTTATGTTCCCAGAATTTCCAGGATCTTGCAAGGGCTCGTACTCCTCCGTCATTGGGGTGCTGGCAGCATGCTCGTTGGGCGCCATGAAGCCTAAACCTCTTTGATAACTAAAATCTTGGAACACGTGAAGATGATTTTTTCTCTTTTGTAAGAAGTGCAGTGAATAATGACGAGGTCTTCAACGTCAGTATCTTCCCATAGTGATGACAAGTGCTAGTGTTGAAAAGTCAGTGATGTATGAGTGTGAAATTTAGTACGGCGCTTTTGGCTGCGTCCTCTGGCAGCCGCTACCACCAGCACACTGACACTGCGCCGCGCCGCCTGCTAGTGCCAGCTCTTATTGCCACCGCCACCATCACCACCTCCGCCACTGCCACCCCCTCAATCTCACCCCCACCACTGTTGCTCAGTCACCAAACCTGTCGTGGCGCCACCCTGGCCTCGCCACTCGCTCAATATATGCTGCCACTATTGTAGTTGTTCTTGTCTGCAAGCTCTAAAATAAAAACAAAAAGCAGTGTACACTCCAATCTGTCTTTCACAAGGCAGAGGCACACAGCTGGTACTTTTTGCACCTGCACGAGAGATACAGGAGTGCTTTCCCTATCTTCCTTTACCTACATGAAAGTGTTTTCATATTCACAAGAATGTCATGGGGTGCAATATGAGAGAAACACTCAATGGAGAACCATTCTTGAATTATTTACGACCATCTGTAATCACCGCACTTCAAAGTACCTCAAGTGTCTACAGGCAATTGAGTGTGGCCTTCATTCACTCTGTGAAGGTTGTCGTCCGTGAAAAGTTTGCAAGTTACGTGATTACGATAAATAGTTTCGACAGGAAAATGATGAAAAAAATATATCACAAACACATACTGCTTTCCATTCATCGACATGAAGCCATTGCAGGCGAACACCTCAACAAAAACTGGTCTCAGAGCGTAAACCTTGACTCTGAATCTGATGAGGTACGGACGCCTTAACCCTGACATGGTGCACTTGAGCAATACGGATGTAGATGAGGTAAAAAGAAACATACAGCATTTTTCTTTTTTTATTGTTAATGTAAGATTCAGGATATTCGCTATTTGCATATATATATTTTTCTTTATTATTAGATTGACATGATCTCGATTTCACTTATGTAATCTTGGCCTTCACTCACCACGAGGAGGCAGTCCATTCATCCAGCCTGATACATGGCTTAGATGAAGTGAAATTCTTCCGTAGTATATCGAGTGAAGCGCCGCCCTGTGCACCCCGGAAGGAACTGCACTAAACCTTCACTGAATGACCCAGCTGCTGCCGCCACCTTGAGCACTTCACAGGGTGCCGCTGTGTGGGCTGCAGTCCGAATTGCTACTCAAGCAGACCAGATTAAATGTACGATGCATTTATCTGTTAATTTGTATTGACAAGTATGCCATTCATTCATATACTAGATAAAAGCAGAGTCTTGCCGTGTTCTTGTCACCGAGACCTCGCTAAACGTACACACAAACCTAGTAATACGGGATGGTGTGCTACTTTATCATGTATGTGCTATCTCTTCATGACACATCACGCCCACGCCATACAATTATCAAGAACATAAGTATGACAATATTTTTCCTCTCTACCTCTTACTATTATATTGTATAGCACTATATAATGTTGCTTTGCATTTTTTATTTAACATTGAGAAAGGTTAATGGATGCATGACTTAACACCGAGCCAAGCGACACTTGGGAACAAGGGCCTCGTACCAGCAACAGCTTTGTATCTATGCAAGCAGAAAGAAAGAATATACATATTCTTCCCCGCCTCCCCGCCGCACCCTATTACTTGACAAACGACTTGTTTGTGTTACATGGACGAAGCGGTTCCATTGGACTAGATGAGGTCGCTGTTCATTTGGAGCGAAGCATGATTGGGATCAAAATAATTATCTAGTTAGCTTGAAGTTTGTATTTTGATGTATAATAGGAATAACAGAAAATTAGCCTTCTCGGACTTGTGGAAATTTTAAATTGCATGTACTGTAGTACAGTTACACGTGTTAATCTTTAATAAAATAATTTTAATTACCTTAAACTATCAACATTTCAGTTGATATTATAAATAGGCGTGTAATTAATTCTATATGTAGCAAAATAAGAATCAAAACATTTAAAAATTTACAGAAAACTGCATAGCAGTATACGCACAATTTATGTGACTTATTACCCTTTCTTGACTCTATTTTAAGGACTGAATTACTATCTGATGAATGAACATCTACTGGTACTTTGCTCCTTAAGACAACTGTCACATGAAGCTAACACCTTGTATAGATGTGTGTATCTAGAGCACGTCAAATCTTACTCCACCTTCACCAAACCTCCGTGGTGACGTCAGCAATTCGGTGACGCTCAGCCTTCCAGCCACAGATTGAAGCTAAAGGTGTGCTGTTTTCAGTAGGCCACAAGGCAGTTCCAAGGGCATCGTGTAGTTTGGTAAGCCTCGGGGGTGATGCGTTATTAAACGACGACATCTCACTCTGTCAACACAGACGACCCCACGTGGCCCCTGCTGCCTGCTAAGGCGGCCAGGCGCTCATGTATAGAAACCTTGACTGACATTATTCTGCAGTCTTGAGTAAGCTCCGTAGATTGACCTTCTTTTGGATGATGTATTATTAATAAAGTAGAGACCTTGTGAGACCCTGTTGAAAATTTATCCTTGCCTTGCCCTTTCAAATTTTTACGTTTTCTTTATTTTTTCCCCTTTGTGCGTATATAAATATTCATTCGTCCGGGAGACTTGCTTTTAATGGTATGCAAATTGCTAATTCATTTCCACATGCCCCGTTTGTTTAATGTTAATTTTTTCTGCTACTTTTTACGTAACTTTGTTTACATTCTCAGTGGGCGGCGCCTCTCTAAGGGTGTGCGAGCGGCGACAGCAGCCAGATCCAATCCTGTAACCAAGTCTTAAAATAATGAAACTCTTCCACGCATCCCACTTACATAATCTCTTTTGTGTGTGTGTGTGTGTGTGTGTGTGTGTGTTTTGGGAGGAGGATATGTGTGTGTGTGTGTGTGTGTGTGTGTGTGTGTGTGTGTGTGTTGGGAGGGGGATAGGTGTGTGTGTGTGTGTGTAGGTAGGTAGGTAGGTAGGTAGATCTGTGTTGGGAGAGGGGGGGAGGCTTATGTGAGAACGTAAGCGGGTTTGGGCGCATGCGCTTCACAGGGTCCGTCTGCAGCAACATCGTATACATGATTACAGCGTGGACGAGGGAGGGGGCCATATTGGGGAAGCTAGGTGGTGATGAATCGGAGGAATCCAGGAGTACCCTGCTGGAGTGTTGCCAGGAGCCTGCAGCCAGACCAGTCCCTCCTTCCCATGATCCCTCCAGCACTGGGAGAACCTTGCCCAGCGCCGCCCATACTTCTCTTCCTCGGTCTACCTCGCTGGCCTTGACTCACATCTGCACACCATGAGAAAAAGTTTGCCTGAATGAGGGAGAGCCAGCCGAGAGGGAAGCAAGGATGAGGTAATGACTGGCGTTAGGCAAGCTGGGTGGGAGCCACGAGGGACGGAGGGAATGAGGAGGTCAAGGAGGAAGGTCAAACAGAACGAGACTGCCAGCCAGCCACGCTTCTCGACGCTATGCTCAGGGAGAAGCCTCACGTGTGCGTTCCAAGACGCAGTTTTGGGGAAGTGACTGAATTGAACTAATAACATTGTACTTGATGCTCACACAGAATAACGGAGATGTAAACCAAGCGATGAATTAATGATCTCGCTCTTGTTTATCAATTACTTCTACTGTTGTTGAAATCTAGACCCAGCATTCGATAATAATGTATGGTGAATGACCGATGATGAGAGAAATGACACACCTTAGGCCCATGATATCCTACCCCTCCCCCTCCCCATCCGTCCCGCCACTTGACGGAAGGCACAGCTTAGAGTTGGGGTTGTTGACCTAAAACAAGTGATTCCAAATGCCCCTCATGCCTCGTTTCTGAATTAAGTAAACCCACTGATGGACAACAGATAGATTGGAAGTGTTTACTTACAAAATATGAGTCTATGTTTCAATTAACCAGTAGTTCAAAATAATATGAAAATATGGTTCGTTTTACAGAAAGGAAAAACTCCAAAATTGAAAGAGGACTATAATGTGCTACGAAACGTAAGGAAACGGACAGTTGCAGGATTGTATAATACAAGAGGGAAACAAGAGGAATATTTTTTTTCGCGAGTAGATAAACGAAATATGCGTGCAAATGAAACTAGAGGTACTTACTTACTATTTTCCTGATTCATAACTCCGTCACCTTTGTCAGCCAGTCAGCAAAGTTTCGTATTATTTGCAGTGTTGTCAGTAAACTACTACTACTACTACTACTACTACTACTACTACTACTACTACTACTACTACTACTACTACTACTACTTCTCGGATAAGGCCTTCCCCAGACCTCTCTACCAACGTGTTGTTCCAGTTAATGCCAACAGGGCCTACATTCTGCCTATGTAGCTAAATCTCAGTCTGCCGTACCATTCTTACCAGCCAACATTACAATACTGTTAACCTAAATCTGGTTCAGGCCGGTGCATGTCCATTTTCCTTAAAGTGATGTAAACACACCCTTTACTCTGGCTTGCTCTCTCATGTCTGATGTTCTTTTCTTATCTTTACACTGCCATGGAAGAGTATGATTACGTTCCTATTCGTCTAGTGATGTTCCTCATGAGCAGAGGCCGTCAGTTAATGCGTTTGAACAGCTGGTGCGTTGCGCTACTCGGGAAGAAGAGAGAGAAAAAAGGGACAAGGCTGAGATTGCAACATTTGAAGCTCCTCTGTGCACTCTACATGGTTAAGTTTCACCCCACTCACCTCGTAAACAAACTTCCTATCTTGTGTTTGCGCGTTGTTTGCTTTAAAAGGGAATTCCCCAGATGTCTAACACACG
>CM035188.1:11993668-12001168 GCA_020233015.1 Callinectes sapidus | reverse complement strand
CAGAAGACAACACGCCGCGCCACCTCACACCATCTGTAAACTCAGAGAAAACATTAATGAACTCACAATGTTTAGAATCCATTTTTCCATTTCTCCCCCTCTACTGCTCCGTGCACCAGAGTTACGAAACATATGATTGCGATATATCCTCTTCTTGCTCTTATATAGACTTTCTTTCCTTTCATACGTGGCTAATCATATAAATCGTTTAACAATGACTGTCTTCTGTTGGAAAAGAAATGAGGAAATGTTTGGGTTTAATCAAAATGTAAGAATCTGGATTCTAACATTACTGTTGTTTTCGTTCAATATGAAATGTTTTGCAAAATCTTCAGTATCATTTTGTGTGTAACGTTAGTTCTTTGATAATGCTGACTGGTATACAAGAAGTATAGAATAATAGCGCCGCAAGAAGACCATGAGGCGCTAACGAGCAGATAATCAAGCGGTAGGATTAGCGTGGTGAATTACTGCGTAGCATCTCGCATCTCTTGGTAAACAGTGACCTTGTAATATCAGTCCTGCGTTTCAATACGTCTCGACTTAAGATTACATTTCCTAAGGTGTGTTACTAATAGTATCGAAAAAATTCATCAAACCGTATATTCATTAAGAAATGTTCGGTATACTAGAATAAGGTATTAAGATAACATCAGATAAAATATCACTCTATGGTTAAAAATACCGACAGAGCTTAGACCCATGCCTTTCCTACATTTTATTCGTTATTTTCAGACGAGATCTTAACATGAATAATAAAAAGTTGGATTTTTCTCATGAGAGGACACACTCGAAAACAGGGAGAGGACACGGAGCATGCATAGAGTAACGCAACCATCACACTAAAAGTTCATAGCCACTATTAATATGCAGCATTTTGACACAGTTATTTGTGGGTTAGTTGAGTTAGAACAGGAAATATCCTACTTGCCCCCAGTTACTAGTAAAGAAAGAGTTTAGGTGCATCACTGTCTCCAGCATGAACAGCTCCGATTACTATTGAATTCTAGTGAGGGTGCAGAATAATTTCATTCCTGGCTCCGTGTTTGTGTTGCTTCACCTCGCTTGTCTCCTGAGGCTGGCTCACATTACTCAACTCCAACTTGTGCGCTCAGATCTTACTGTAGCGTTTAATTTGTACACCAGAACGTGAGCTTTAATGTTTGAATGTGGTCAACTGTGGGAATGTGATGCGATATCAAGTAAAAGACTCATGTAGCTGGAAAAGTGAACACGTGCGCGCGGGCGTACACACACACACACACACACACACACACACACCTCTAGCAAGTCTCTACGTACAGTTTATGTAATATAAAACACAATTCTATTGGGCAATCAGCAATTGTTCGTTGAAATATTTCAAGTCATTTGTGTTAGAAATGAAAACCATTAAGTTATGTGAGCATACTTTTGAATATAAAGGAAAATTGTAAAATAAAACAAACGCATGTGTCGCTCAGTGACGCAAGACAAAGGCACACCCATCAAGCACATGGTGGTCTTTATCATTAATTGCCTCTTCTTTTGAATCTATATTATACAGGAATTTTCCGTCTCCTTATTGGCTTGTTTGTTTGATAGTTATCTTATTTTTGTAGACCAGATGTTTGTTTAGTGGGACGACGCTTCTTCAAACAGTGCGCAACTACATTTTTTTGTCTGAACTTGAGAGCATTTTTGTCTTGTGTCGCAGCTTTGTGATGACGATAAAACAATAAGAGAGACGATCACATCTATATGCGCACACACAGCCAGAATATGCTTTAAAAATACGAATTAATAATCAGAGTGCAACGCAGTAATGTAAGATCGTCCTCTTCTACTAGGATAGTTTATGTTCGTGCACATTGTGGCGCAGTCAGCTTAAAAATGAGCTTAACTAAAGGCCATTTGATACACAGACACCACATACGGTAAAAGCAAAGAAATAGTCTTAGTGTTTAATAGTTGTCATAGTTATGTCATTCAAGGTCACTCAAATAAATGGTACCATATTTTTATTTAACACTGAGAAGGTTAATTGTGTTCTAAGAATGCGAGTAACGACTGGTTGTCTTGCTGATAGTTTGTTGCCTTTTACAGCTCAAGTATTTAAAGCTGTTTATAGATTTGGTATTAACGTCTTGCCTCTGATACAGTTGTTAGCTAATGATGCCTTATCTTTTTAGTTACTGACAAGTTGTATAGCTACTCTGTTTACACGGATGCGGCAAGTGAGAATCATTTAATAGGATATCTGGATTGTGGGAGCGAGAAAAAAAATGCTGTTCGAATCTTGGCGACCGAAACGAGACAGCGTAAAGCTCATCAGGAATTCAACATATGGTAGGATTTTTTGTAAGTTTTAGTATGACTTTGGGGAAATTCAGATGCTGTATAAATTATGCTAAGCTCTATTTTTTCTCTTTTTTTCTCTTTTTGTAGTGTGGGAATACTGTGACCGAGTATTCAAATCTTACCGGGCGAAACGAACCTACAACGAGAACGAGTAACCGTGTCTTCCATACTAGTTGCCAATGTTCACTGTTTTCCACATTAGCAGACGGAATTCCACGGAGTCGCAGCGCTGGATCACCGACGGAGAGAGAAGGCCGTGACAGGTGTTGGCAGTGGCAGTGCAGCTTATTTGGAGAGATACTGCTCCTATACACAGGTATGTCTGATTCTGTGATGTGATGAAGGCTGCAAAATAAGAACTAGTACTGTTGACCTAGATCAAATTAAGGGCGAGGGAGGGAGATGTAAGAAAACGGAGTAAAGGTGAGTGGTAAGAGTCTCCGAGTGAAGGCAATGAAGCGGATAGTCTGCTGTGTGAGTCTTATAGCCAAGAAACACACAAGAAAATCCTTGAATGAGGTCAGGAATCGTGATTAGTGAGGACTGATGCCAAAAATGCTACTATGAATCCTGGGCATATGTTCAACAGTGACGTTATCATTGTCCTGAGAGATGGCGTGGCGGTTTCTCGAGTTTTCATGAGTGCGGAAGTGTCTGATTGGTGTTAGTCAATATGCTGGTCAATGATTTAGTTGTGACTAAGTGTCAGCACGCTTTTCCAGATATCGCCATTCTAAAGGCAGCTACTTTGTTATCAGTATACTTAACTCAGATGGCAAAATAAGTTATTCAGTTTTCAGGATATTTCTTGGGATTTTTTTCTGCAATCTACATTACAGAATTATGGATGAAGACAGTAATACTTTGTGTGTGTGTGTGTGTGTGTGTGTGTGTGTGTGTGTGGATATATATATATATATATATATATATATATATATATATATATATATATATATATATATATATATATATAACAGGAAAACCGATTAATTTAAAGTGAACCAGGATAATTTCTTAAAACAGAACCTAAAATGGGGAGAAATATTCTAGATCTAATTCTGACAAACCAGGAGGAACCAAATACGCAACTGGAGGTCAGAGGGCAACTAGGTAACCTGGACCATGGTGAAATTAGATATAAGATTAAGTGGCAGGATAATGCAGGACTATGAGGCGGGTTCCTGATTTTAGGAAAGCAGATTTTGAGGAACTAAAAGATACCTACAAGTAATTGACTGGCGTCGGACAGCTTCGGAAAGTCAAGTAAAGGTCAGGATGGAAGGAGAGGGGGGGGGGAGGTGGGGCGGGGGGAAGGTGCGATGTAGGGAGGGAGAGGAAGGAGGGACAGGCGTGTGAATGAGGAGTGAGGTGGGCTCCGAGGCAGAGGAGGCCAGGGAGGACACGATTATAAGAGATGGCAGGGAGGAAGAGGACAGGAAAAGCAGGTGGGACAGCATTATAGTTGAGTTTTCAAAGTATGGTGGGGGAACATTAAGACAGGTTCTAACTGGGTTATTCAGGAAAATACTAGAGGTTGGGGAGGTGCCTCAGGACTGGTGCAGGAGCAGGATCACACTTGTACACAAGGAGGAGGAAAGCCAAGGGGTAATTACAGACCCATTAGCCAAGACTTTTGAATGGGGATAGTGAATAATAAATTGAAAACTTGGATAGAGGACAATAAGTGCTAGGAGAAGAACAAAGTGGTTTTAGGTAGAGTAGAATGGTGTGGAGAATGTCCTTAGATATTAAAAAAAAAAAAAAAAAAAAGCTTACGATAGGGTAGACAGGAGGAGACTGTTAGCTTTACTTGTACACAGAGGAGTGGCCAGGAGGTTAATACAAGTAATCAGAAAGATGTACGAGGATAATGAGGTGAAGTTCACGATAGGAGACATCAGTGCAGGTTGGACGAGGAATAACATTGGGGTACGGCAGGGATGAGTGGTGTCACCAACCTTATTTTATATAGACATAGAAGAGTTACTAGCAAGGGTCAGGATGTCAGGGAAGGATGTAGAAGTTGGCGATAGAAGATTAGGATGTTTAGCCTATACTGATGACATAGTACTAATAATAGAAAGGAAGCAGGACATGGAGTTGTTACAGGTAGCCAGCACATATGGGCAAGAATGGAGTGTTAGATACAGTGAGAGGAAGTGCAAGATGATATAGAGTTCAACAGTGAGGCAGAGGGACCGTCGATATTAAGGAACAGTGTGTTGGAGGTGGTGGATAGGTACACTTACCTGGGCCAGGAGGTTAGCAGAGAAGGAATTGTAAGTGAAAAACAAATGAAAATAAATGAAGGGAAAGCCAAGACAGGTATGATCATGAATGTAAAGAGTAGGACAGTTAACAAGTATGAGGTAAGTAGAAGTTTATGGAAGGGAATGGCAGTATCATACTGTCTATACGAGTCTGAGATTACCTTTACTAGGAGGGAGATTTAGCAAGATTAGAGAAGACACAGAATATAAAAGGTAGGTAGGGGTTAGGTGTTCCACGCAGCATAGCAGTAGAAGTTATTAAAGGGGAGACGGGCTGGAGCACCTTCAGAGAGAGAGAAATTAAGGGGAGGTTGAGTTTTCTGAAAAGGGTAGGACTTGATGAGGATAGGTGGGTGAAACATGTAATTAGGGAAAACTCCTAAAGATCTTCATGGAGGAGAGAAATAGATACATGGAAAGGGAGGGAAAACCTTGAGGAGGATTGGGGGAGAATGGGGCACAGGGAAGTAAAGAAAAGGATAGGTGGTGGTGGTGGTTTCGTTTGATGGTAAACAGGGATGGATGGAATCGAAGTCCACATTAAAGTGGTACAAGTGGAAGGAGAGACCTGAGGCACTCTCTATTGGCACGTAAGAGACTGGGGTAGCAAGCTGTTAGTGAAGGCAAGAATGATGCTACAAGTAAAAAGCCAGGTATAGGGAGGTGTTGAATCAGATTTGTGGCAGTTGTAGAGGGAAGAGGGGAACTATAAAGCACTTCCTGGTTGAGTGTGCTAAATATGAAGAGAGGGACAGGTTAATAGGATCCATAATAGTCATCATAGGAGAAGATGAGTGGAAGAGAGAGAGAGAGAGAGAGAGAGAGAGAGAGAGAGAGAGAGAGAGAGAGAGAGAGAGAGAGAGAGAGAGATGATGATGATGAATAGATGTTCCCTATGTTGTGATTTTTGCTCTCCTGCAGATTGTGAAAGGTACTGAAAAAAATACCGAAGGGAAGGAGGACCTACAAGCGATATAAAGCGGAGGAAGTCAAAAGACAACAACAGCAACAGCAGCAGCAGCAGCAGCAACAACAACAACAACAACAACAACAACAACAACAACAACAAGATGGAGACGAAGAACAAGAACAACAAAAACAATAACAACAACAACTTGGTAAGGGTCAGGATGGAAGGAGAGAGAGAAGGTTAGGCGGGGGGGGGTGAGGTGTGAAGTAAGGGTGGAGGAGAGGGAAGAGAGCCAGTGAAGTGTGAGGGTAGGAGGATAGTGTCTAGAACGACTCGGGTCAGTCTGGGTTGGGTGAGGAGAGGGTAGGAGAAACAGTTGAAGTATATAATATCTATATTGTTGATAGAATACATACGGGTCAGGCAGCTAGTATTCCTTATAAAACAATAAGATCACTAAAGGATAAGCCTAAATGGATGACAGATAGACTACATAGAACAGAAAAGTACGTACCAGAGATCACAGGCAGGTGAAGAGGATTTAAGGCCTCAATATAACGAATTAGCCAGAAGTGTCAAAAGATTAACGAGGAAAACTAAAAATAATTATGAGATTTAGGTAGCCAGCCAAGCCGCGACTGACCCCAAGGTTTTTTGACAGGTTTATAAGACAAAGACTAGGGAAAAATTAGGCCCATTAAAGACACCTAATGGGGAGCTGGGAAGTTCTGGGGAGGGGAGTAGCAAAATAATGAATGATTACTTCGTAACTGTCTTCACTCAGGAAAACATGCAAGATATACCGGATAGTGAGCAGATTTTCAGGGCTGAGGAGAGCGAGAAGCTGACAGGATATTCCAGAAAATGAAGAAATGGTAGAAAAAGATATAGTGTACCTAAAAAAAGTTCACATTACCAGGATCCGATACAATATACTCTAGACTACTTAAAGAATGTAGATTGTTAGTGAACCGTTAGCAGCAGTTTCTAGGTTGTCACAATACTCGGGTGAAGTTCCTGAACTATGGAGACAGGCCAATGTTGTGCCAATATTTAAGAAAGGGGACGAAACGTTTCCATCTAATTAAACAAAGTCAGCTAAACTTCAGTTGTAGGAAAATTAATGGAGTCGATAATGGCGAAGAAAATCAGAGAGCATCTAGACAAACATAATTTGATCAATCACTCTCACCAAGGATTCGCAGAAGGAAAGTCGCACCTTACAAACTTGTTGAGTTTTATAATAAAGTGTATGAGGCAATAGATGATTGAGAGTTATGACATGTACTTAGATTTTAGTAAAACATTTGATAAGTTACCCCGTCAGAGGATCTTAAAAAATAAAATTAAAAAAAATAGGGCGCACAGGATAGATGGAAAGATATTAGGATGGATAAAAGCATAGTTAAGCGATAGCTGTCACAGAGTTGTAATAAACGGCTCTAATTCGAAGTGGGGTCAGGTAATTAGCCACAGGGATCAGTTTTAGGGGCACTATTATTTTATATATATATATATATATATATATATATATATATATATATATATATATATTAATGATTTGGATAGTGGAGTTAGCAGTGATATTAGTAAATTCGCAGACGATACGAAAATAGATAGGATAATTAGGTAGGATTCTCATGCCATCATTTTGCAGGCAGTCTTAGATAGGATGAATGAATGGACAGACAGATGGCAAATGCAGTTTAATATTAGCTAATGCAAAGTACTCAGTCTAGGTAGAGGAAATCCATAGTATAGCTACACAATAAACAATAAGGCTCTGTTAGGTTCGGATTATGAAAAGATTTAGGAGTTCGAATTAGTTCTGATCTTAGTCTAAGAAAACAATGCATTGAGACTAGAAATAAAGCAAACAGGGTTAGGTTACATCTTTAGGAGTGTTAAAAGCCAATATCCAGAAGTTTTATTACAACTATATTTGGCGTTGGCCAGACCGCATTTAGATTATGCAGTACA
>CM035188.1:11967987-11990912 GCA_020233015.1 Callinectes sapidus | reverse complement strand
CATGTTTTTTTATGTTTTATAAAGGTGTTTTCATGTTTTTTGGTGATGTTTTGAGAGGTTTGCAAAGGCGGTTTTCATGTTTTCGATGTTTTTTAAGTTTTAGGTTAGCTTACGGGATATTTTTTTTGGGGGTGTTTTTAAGGTTGTGTTTGGTGTTTGAAGGGTGTTTTAAGGGTGTTTAGGTGTCTTTCTTAAGTTTATCATGTTTTTTGCTCACTGGGAACATCACCAGTTTGGACCACTGGGACACCTGTATAGTGACGTTAGGTTTCGTTAGGTTCGGAGTGTTTTTTGAGGGTATATTTTAAGGTTGTTTTAGGGCTTTTAAGGGTATTTTTAGGTTGTTTATGGTTCTTTCTTAAGGTTTTTCCTGTTTTTGGCTCACTGGGAACAACCCTAGTTCGGACCACTGGGACACTTGTAATGGGAAATCAGTTTTTGTTAGCGTAGGGGTTTTTATTTTGGTAGTTTTAAAGGTTTTTGAAGGGGGTTTCAGGGTTTTTGGAAGATGTTTTTGCATGGCCTACCTGCCAAGGGTGGTTAAAATTAGGTTTGGTAACATTAGATTTTGGGTGATTTTTTGGTTTTCAATGTAAAAAAAAAAAAAAAAAAAATTAGGGGATTTTATGTTTATATTGGTTTTTAAGAGTTTTTTATGTTATTTTATGTTTTATTAAGGTGTTTTCATGTTTTTGGTGATGTTTTGAGGGGTTTGGAAAGGAGGTTTTCATGTTTTCGATGTTTATTAAGGTTTAGGTTAGGTAAGGGGATATTTTTTTGGGGGTGTTTTTTAAGGTTGTGTTTGGGGTTTAAGGGTGTTTTAAGGGTGTTTAGGGTTCTTTCTTATGTTTATCATGTTTTTTGCTCACTGGGAACACCAACAGTTTGGACCACTGGGACACCTGTATAGTGACGTTAGGTTAGGAGTGTTTTTTGAGGGTATTTTTTAAGGTTGTTTTAGGGCTTTTAAGGGTATTTTTAGGTTGTTTATGGTTCTTTTTTAAGGTTTTTCCTCTTTATTGCTCACTGGGAACACCCTTAGTTCGGACCACTGGGACACTTGTAATGGGAAATCAGATTTTGTTAGCGTAGGGGTGTTTTTTTTGGTAGTTTTAAAGGTTTTTGAAGGGGGTTTTAGGGTTTTTAGAAGATGTTTTTGCATGGCCTACCTGCCAAAGCCAGCCAAAGGCTGGGGAAATGATCAGTCTGTTTCTCATTTTTCTTCCATTGATAATGCAGAGTTCTTGTTGAGCTACTTTGTAGCTACTAGAATCATCGAAACATCTCGAAAAGTCTAACCAACCCCCAAGTACTTTGATCACCAACATGGGCGAAAACTTGTTAAATTACTATTATTTCATCAATTTGACAGTTGAAGTAAGATTGACGTTTATAGGTACAAATTATTATTATTATTATTATTATTATTATTATTATTATTATTATTATTATTATTATTATTATTATGAGAGAGAGAGAGAGAGAGAGAGAGAGAGAGAGAGAGAGAGAGAGAGAGAGAGAGAGAGAGATGGAGATGGAGATGGAGATGGAGATGGAGATGGAGATGGAGATGGAGATGTAGGGGTAGGGGGTGAGTCAAGTGATTAGCGATAGTTACACCTTAATAATAACCAAAACGTATATTTCAATATAGTTGAAATTATTCACTTCATTAAGTCATTACCGGGAGCAAAACAAATCACTTTTTTTTTTCAGTTAGTCATCCATCACCTATCAAATATTTATCTCCCTGTGATACCTGAGTTGGCAACTAGTAAAGATGGGGTAGGTGACGGGAGGGTGGGGTTGTGGAGGGTCGGGGAAGGGTTGGACGGAAGGATCAAGCGTGGCAAGACAGTAGTAGTGAAGGTCCTACGGAGAGCCTTACAGCGTTCCTGTGGGCCGGTCCTACGTACTCGCCTCCTCAGCAGTGCCGCGACTCCTGCGGTAAGACGTCATGTTAGATTGGAATTCTAATGGCAACATATTTTGGGCGCTATGACCACCAGTGCTGTCATAATATCCGATTAGGTCATAGTAAATCGCAAACAACATTATACGTTCCGATCATCGTTAGGCTGTCTGGTTTTACTACGGTATAGTGCTGTGATAAAGCTGTATTGGAGTGAAAGTGTATATGCATGTAATATGAACAAGAACGTCTCTCGCCCTTACTACTACTATATTTGAATGTACATACCAGGCAATGTAGGTTCACGGTAGTGCACTAACCATCGCATTGGAGAAATGGTACGTATTATATACACAGCAGTGTGTTTAACGAGTGGGTAGATCTTTTAAACTACATCATTTATTTATATATTTAATTATTTATCCATTTATTTATGCATTCATTTATTTTTGCATTTTATTTATTTATTTTTATTCTAACTAGGACATTTAATTCTTCCGCAGTACACTAATCACAGTAATAGGAGAGGGATGCATGATTATCTACAGCTGTGATTTGTTAAAGCAGATATTTAGTCAATTGTTCTTAACCTTACTTGAATTTCCATTCACCGTTCCCATATTATACTCGTTGCAGGAATTTGAAACTACGCTCTGTGGTTTCACCGCCATTCTCATATCAAAGTATTAAAGGAATTGCAGTAATGAAGTGTGTACAGGTTATTAGTAGACTTGGTGTGTAGCGCGTGTAAACTGTGGGATGAAGTGACGTATGGTGAGATGGGGTGAGGTAAAGTACATGGGATGTGGAATTAGATCTGGCGCGATGACGGGACGAATGATATTGCGGTTGCTTTTGTGGTGGGGGAAATCTGTTTGATGGCCGAGTGGTGGTGGTGAGATGGTGTGGAGTGTGCTGGTGGTTGCGAAGTTGATAAATTTGAAGTGATAAGGGTAGTGGTAGTGATGTATTTTGGGGAGAGTTTGTGGTGAATTGGTTTGAATGGAGCTGTAGTGTTAGTGGTTGTTTGAAACGGTTATAATATATGTGGTGGATTGGGTTTAGTGAAATGACAATGATAGTTATGTGCTTTAATGATGGTTGGCTGGTTCATCAAGTGAGCACATGGTGGTGGTGGATGGGGGTAAGTGAAGATATATTATGCGAAGTGGTGTTGGTGGAGGAGGATTCAGATGAGTGAGGTGGTTTCATCGCGGTGGTGTTTGGGACGAGAAGCGGTGTGTACAACGTGGTGTGGTCGTTGGCGGCGGTGTTTGGGCTGCAGTAATTTTCCTATAGACTCGATTCATACCTTTGGTTGTCACATAAACCGAAAATGTAGATGTGTAATGTTTTGTAATAGATTAGGACTGACTCCTTGTTTATGGATACTGAAATGGATGTCTTATGGCGCGATTCCACCGAGGCAACATTTTGGCAACATGTGGCATGCTACATTGTCGCATAGGCTAGAATGATTAGTGACAGTAAGAGGATTGATTAAGTAGTAACCGATTTTAGAGTTCTTTACAATTAAGGTGAAAATTGCAGTCTTTCAATGAGTATAATCTACCAGAGTCTGTCTTCGGCTCCAGTGTCCTGCATCATCGTTGTGTCCTCTGTGCAGCTCCTCCATCATCTCATTCATCGGCGACAGTAATGAAGCTCCAGATAACTCTACAGGACGGTTCGTGATGAAATCGAGACTGGCTTCTCCATCGTCAGGTGCTCCAGTTTTTATTATACAATAAGCCAGACTACACACGGCTTCACAATATAGGTGAGTGTGTCGAAGGAATTCCGTAAAAATATCTTCGAATATATATGTAATATCAAAATTCACAGGAATGCGGGTGTTTTAATGTGGTACAAGATTTATCTGTACCCGAAAGTGAGGCTGGGGCTTGTGTTACCTTTTTTATGTCACAGCTTTTAATTTTCATTGTCATTGCATTGAATGTATTACTGCATTATGGTTTCGTATTGTAGTATTAGGCAATATCTAGATTTTGTCATTTGATGAAGTGCATGAGAATACTGCAGAACAGCCAAGTTAACAGCAATGATTCGGACGCAGTTTCTTTGATTTTGAGGGTCCAGTGTGGCAAGACGAAACAGAACCAACACAACGCTTCGGTTGGCCGTCCATGGTGGACACGATTCTTATCCAAGATTTGTGATTATTTCTTTCTTGTGCCTGAGTTAGCTGGTTCATTTCTTATCAAGTCCTGCTCTTCATTTAGGTGAGTAACGTTCGGTGTGGATTGGGGTGTGAGTGTGTGTGTGTGAGGTAAAGAAGCTTGAGGTAGGAGAACTTCCTTGGTGAAGGCTGTAAGGTGAGGGTGGCGTGGGCCGAGCAGTGGGACAGTGCTTTCAGGTATAGAGTGCAGATGGTGAGGTTGCAGAGTAGTGTCTACGGTCACGGTGTAGTGCAATGGGTTATGTGGAGTGTGGTAGGTACAGTTAAACATGGGTGAAGGGGCAGATTGTGATAGATAGCAGGTGCGTGATACTGGTATGCAACTTTAGCATGAGTCTACACTGGGATCATTGTGGGGGGCAAGGATGGCAGTCCGTCCATAGCGTCGTGTTTGTTACTGGCATTATGGAAGTTGCATATAGTTGTACCTCATTTCCGCGGTGATTCCCATGCATTGCAGCATGACAAGGAAACTGTCTCCGTATTAACCTTGATTTGCTTTACAATATTATGTCAGTGGTGACCAGCTTGTAATGACAATATTTGTCATGTACCTATGTTGTTAATAGTATCTCCTTAGTCTTAGGAAAATGTAATTTTATTGGTATTCTGGTAGTTTTCTTTAAAATGTGGTTTTGGAATGTGTTGGTTGATGGGCATGAATCAAAATACATAAATCCATACACTAATATTTATTATCACAATACTTATGGTAAATACAGCTTTGTACAAAAATAATTTGAGAATGTATAATTTATAATGACATTGTGTTGGCATGATGGTGAAGAACCTTGCGACTCTCTTGGCAATGATTGTCTTTGTTGACCTTGCTAACTTCATTTTATAGCTGTGTTACTGAGAACAGAAGATGTGATTCACTACAAGACATTCCTAATTCATAATGACATTGTACAGAAAAATGCAGTGCTACAAGGTGTAGTTTGGACTGGATGGCATCAACCTTACTTCTTTATAAACTGTCTTGCAATCACACCACAGTGTGTGATAGATTAACACAACTCCTCATAGCTGTTGACAGAATGAAACACTGTGGATCTTGAGAGACCAGAGCATATGGTTGGCCAGGTTTAAGATGACTAGGGTTTCACAGGATGTAGATATCACTTTATACACCATTCTGAATGTTACTAAAGAAGGCAACATCCACTAAAGGAGTAGGGTCTATGGACTAATTTAAAATACTTATTATTTGCTTTAACATTGTCAAGGGAACCTATCTCTACCTAATCAATCCTTGTTAAATGCTCATTATCTTTATAAGCTTTCATATTCTTATCACTTGCCTAATTGTTTACAAGTGTATTTTGTAAAATTACTTTTATCACCATCATCTGCCATAACTGCTTGTAGCTGCCTTTTCTTAACTTTGCTTTAAATTATTTAAAAATACTAAGTATAGATGTGTGTTTTTACATAAATAATTATTTTTCTGGCATATATAGTTGTACAAGGCTTGTTTTTTGTACCATTTTGTTTCAGGTACGATTAATAATTCTTTCATTCAAGAGCTTTTGACTTCTATGACATTATAGTTACATAAATTTTCTTACAAGTGTGTTATTTGGAACAGTACCACATTATCTATAAGGCTGACTAGGCTGAAGCACATAAGTCAGGGGCCCATGCATCTTTTTTCTGTATGTTAAATGGTAATACCATGGATATGCCAGTCACAGCCTGTGCATCACTGAAATTAATTTATAGGAATCCTCTTTGATATAAGAAATAATAAGGATGCATTAAGCTATATAATGTTTCAATTTATGTGAAACTTGGATGCAGAGAGGGATGGCCTAGGGAGAACATGTGGTTTGCTTGGGGGTTGTTTGGGATGAATGCTGAAGGGCCCTAAGCACCTTGAAGCCTTGGGCCCTGCCATGGGTTAATACACCACTGGTTGAGATCAACACTGCCTGATTGGTGGGTTGGCCAAATGACTAATTAGTAAACTTGTCATTGATCTTGTTTGAGTGCTTGTAAAGGATGGTGAGGTCAAAGTTGCATAGTCGCTTCATTGCCTGCAGCTCAGCAACCTGTGGACATAAACAGTGTGAAATAGCTGCCTTCTTTTCACAAAAAATTTCATTGTTACTGATATTAATAGTTGATGTTTATTTCTATACATAAATAAGACAAATAGAAAATACCTGAGAAGTAAGAAAAATAGTAATAGATAAAAGAAATAAAAGAACCACTGAAGTATGAAATTGAGCTTAATACAGGAGTCATTGAGGAAATGGTGTGTTAAATATCTCCACAAGAGATTAGCTAAAATAATGGTCTACATACACACACTTGATTCAAAACCAGGAAGCCCTGGATCTGAGTCCTGGGTGTGATGAAGCAAATGGGTGAACCTCTTAATGTGTAGCCTGCGTCTACCTAGTAGGTAGTATGTACGAGATATAACATGGTGTGTGGTATGTAAATGTTCCCAATCATACCTGAAGATCAGTCAGTATGAGCTGTAAGCTATTTTTGCAAGGGTGATCAACATATAACTATAGGTGAATGACACACTGTAAACACACACACACTGTGTAGTGTAGTGGTGAGCATGCTTGGCACACAACTGAGAGGGCCCAGGTTCAATTGTGGCAAGGCAAATGGACAAGCTTCTTAATGTGTATCTAGCCCCTGTTCACCTAGCAGCAAGTAAGTATGGGATGTAACTGTAGGGGTTGTGGCCTCACTGTCCCAGTGTGTAGTGTGTGATGTGATTTCAGCCCTACCTGAAGATTGGTCTATGAGCTCTGAGCTCACTGTTGGGATGAGCAGGTGACCACGACAGTGAATACACACACAGTACCTCTGCTGACTGTACCTTATGCTAACACCATTATTGCATGCCTAGAGTGTCAACTACAGGTAGGATCTGTGGTATAGTGCTGTTCCATCTAGGTGGTATTGTTAAAATGCCAAATAATGGACAAAGAAGCAAGAAGTAAAATGAAGGACAGGATGGAGGAAGCAGACACCACGATGACTTTGTTTATGCCAAGTGGATGAGTGGAACTACCAAGATATGAGAATAGAAATGATGAACGTTCAACAAGGGAAACCTTTTTGTGGAGGCATGTTATACAACTTGAGGATGTGGTAAAGGAGTTGATAGTCAGACTAAAAACAATGAAAAAAGGTAATGAAGTCATGAAAGCAAATACATGGTGACTTGAACAAAATTGGTGTTAATGTAAAGAAAATGGATGACAATGAAGATAAAAGTGAAGAAAAGTGAAAGTCAAAATTCAATCATGGGGGCCATTCGCCGGGGGGCACATTGCCTTGCCTACCCTATGGTGCCACTCCTGGTGGTCACGCCTTGCAAGTCTCCATGCAGGCTCCCTTCCCATACCGAGTGACTCCCAGCAGGAGGCATCGACTTGCTGCAGCCAAGAGTTCTGTGGGTGTCCCCTTGGCCTCCTCCAAGTCGGGTTGTCCCTTATGGAAACAACCCCACAAGCAGGATTGGCTTCCGGGTATTGTGCCACATGCCCATATGGCCGCAGTTGGCGCTGACGGACTATGCTTGTAATAGGCCTCGTGTTGAGCGAGTCCATAACGCCGTGGGCCAGGCCAATCCGCCGTGTGACTTCTTGACTCGACCCATCATTGTTATGCACTACACTACCAAGGTATGTGAAGTTTTTCAAGATCTCAATGTCCTCACCACATGCATGGACAGACTGCACTGTTTCATCCAGTACACCTCCAAACACCTGGACCTTGGTCTTGGTCCAAGAAACCTTGAGTCCCAAGGGCTTTGCCTCCTTGTGCAGTGCCTCTAGAGCCACTACCAGAACCTCCAGTGACTCAGCGAAGATTGCTGCGTCATCAGCAAAAACAAGATCTGTAATCTCGGTGTTGCCGACAGATGCTCCACAATGACTTTGTTCCACAACTCTGCCTAGTACCCAATCCATGCATGTGTTGAAAAGTGATGGAGCAAGCACACAGCCCATTCACAGGGGAAGCTGGACATGCCTCCTCCACACTTCACAGCACTTACAGTCCCAGAGTACAGGCCAGTTAATAGACCAATAATCCTTGCAGGAATTCCACGGAGACGCAGAAGATCCCAGAGTGTCTCTCGATGCACTGAGTCAAACGCCTTCTTGAGGTCGACATAGGCTGCAAGCATTCCCTGTTGAAACTCACGTTGGCGCTCCACCAGTTCGCAAAGCGCTAGGATACGGTCAGTTGTTGACCTACCGGGCGTGAACCCCGACTATTCAGGTCTCTGATGCTTCAGCAAGTGAGTGCGGATCCGCGTCAGCAGCAAATGGGCAAGCACCTTGCCTGGTACACTGAGCAGTGTTATTCCAAGGTAGTGGTTGCAGTCATGACGGTCCCCTTTCCCCTTCCAGATAGGGACGACCAACCCCTTCTTCCAGTCAGGAGGAATGGTACCTGAATGTCATACAGCAGTCAAGACAGCATGCAACCCACGGATCATGGCTTCACCCCCAGCTTTGAGCAGCTTCGCACTGATGTTGCAGATGCCAGCTGCCTTTCCACCCCTCAACTTTGCCACAGCCTCCTTGACATCGCCAATGGAGGGTGCAGTTTCGTCAATGGGTGGATCAGCATCCAGCGTCTGCAACCCTGCAGTCCGGAGCTGTCCGCTTGGAGGTTCCACCGTGAACAACTGCTCAAGTACTCAGCCCAACGAGCCATCTGCCCATCTGCGTCCGATACGAGGCAACCATCTGCTGTTCAGATAGCACTCACCTGAGAAGTAGACTTGGAGCGGAGTTTCTTCAGAGCTTGACAGGCAGGTGTGAGGTCATTAGCATTTAAATGACACTCGTCATCCTCAGCAAGACCCCTGACATACCTCTCCTTGTCTCTTCTCAGGACAGTTCTAGTCCTACGTGACAGAGCCCTGTACTGGTCATGGTCCCCAGCAAGTCTGGCAGCACGACTCTCCTCAATACTTTCCAGCGTCTCTACTGAGGTGAAGCCACTCCGTGACCTCGGGCGCTCCCTAATGCATTCCTTGGCAGCCTCAAGAGTCTCACGTTTGAAGGCATCCCATAATTCTTCAGAGTCCTCAAGGGTGTCGAGCGCTCCAAACTGATTGGAGACTATCACTGCATACTCTTGTGCACATGTCAAGTCCTTCAGTTTCTCAATGAAACACAGTGTGGTTACATCTTGGAGGCTTTCTGGACTTGACATGAAGCTTGAGTGAAGCAACAACAAGCCTGTGATCGGTTGCAAAGAACTCAGCACTCTGAAAAATCCTGCAGTTCTGGAGGATCCTCCAACAAGTACTGACAAGGATATGGTCAATCTCCTTTGCTACCCCTCCGGCATTGCTATACCAAGTCCAGTGGTGCAGCGCTGGTCTCTTATACCAGGAACCCGCAATTTTCAGCCTTCTGGATCTTGCAAAATTCAGAAGGAAAGAGCTGTTGTCATTTCTGGTACCAGAACCATGGGGACCAACACATTTCATAGCCAGCCCTTTCGGTGCCAGTGACAGCATTAAAGTCGCCCAGGACAATGAGTGCATCACGGCGGGGACACTGGTCCAGTACAGTCAGTAAAGTCAAAATTGGTTGAAGATTATCATGAACAGCAAGAAGTTAGTTTTAAAAGATAATAGAAGAGTCAGCCGAGTCTATACTTAGGGTGATAAAGGAAAAGAAAATTTGGTTAGAGATACAGAAAAGGAGAAATGTGTTGTCGTCTTTGGATTAAAGGAAAAAGTTATGTCAGTTAGGTATGAAAGAAAGGAATATGAGAAAAAGCAAGCTGAGAAAGTAGTGATGGATGTGAAGGACAATGAAGAGGAAGGTAAGAGCCTGAGTGATGAAATTGAAGAATTTGACCGACTTGCAAAATATGAAAAGGAAAAAAAAAATGGAAAAAAAACATGTTCTACAAGAGTTATATCAAAATCACAGACAGGTGCTGAGGAGATCCTGGTAGGTTCCTGGAGGCTGGTGAGGAAAGAATCCTAAAAAAAGTATGAATAAGATGCTACCAAAATGAAGAATAAAGAGCTAAACTCGGTCAGCTATGGGAAACAGCAAACAAATAAAAAATTAAACTAGTAGAGGAGAAGGCGAGCTGCTACTGGAAAGTCAAAGACATGAGATTAAGAATGGTATACAAGGAGGGAGAATAAAAGGGAAATAAGTATAACAGTAGAAGAGAAAGTACATATGTTAAAAATTACATACACAAATGTAAAAGGTATGTTAACAGCATAAATGGAGTTAAGTTACTATTTAAGAGACACAAACTTGACATTGTGATGTTAACTGAGACTAAGTTATATTAAGGATTAGAATCATTGGACATTGGGCAAAATAGATATACTATACTGAAGAGAAATAGATAAATAATAATGTTACTTGTAAAGAAAAAGTTGCAGGTGGGGAAAAAACTTATTAAGGAAATATTGCTGAAGTGGTGAAAGTAAGTGTGAAAATTCAAGAAGAAGAAGGAAAAAGGGACTTTGCAGTAGTCAATGACTCACTCAAAACAAATTCATGGGGAAATGAAGAGTACATGAATATGCTAAATGATACAAGAGATTACAGAGATTAATTGATTAGAACAAAAAATATAACAGTTATAGGAGACTTCAATTGTAAGGAGCCATACTGGGAGGACCTGATAACTGAGAAAGAGAAGAAACATCTTGGGGGACAAACAATTGAATCTGGCAGTAGACAACATCCAAACTCAATGGGTGAAAGATAACAGCATTAGATATAGAAGAAAATTAAGAACTATCGCGATTGGAGTTAGTGTTTACCAAAGAACCAAAAATACTTGAAAACTTGGAATATAAGAGTCTGCTTGGTAAAGTGATCATGTATTAATAATTTTCAGGCTGAAGGGCAGACCAAAAGAAGCAAAGCAAAAAAAAGATTATAGAAATAGGAGATATAATTACAGTAAAACTAACTTTTCAGAACCAAGAAAATACTTTGAACAAGCAGACTGGACTGGTTTTTATATATCAGATAAAACCAAAGACAAGTGGAGAATTTTCATGGAAAAGTACAATGAAGGAATAAAGGAACACATGCCAATCAAGAAACTGAATAAGCCTAGACATAAAGAGTGGTTTAACAGAAGATGTGAGCTAGCAAGGATGGAAAAGAGGAAAAGCTTGAAACAGATGGAGTAGAAATAGAAGACACAATCATTGATTGTACTATGCACTGAAATGAATATAATATGTTAAGTTTTGGAAAATGGAACAGAAAAACTACAAGGAAATAGTAACAAATGTAAATGTAAATGGCAAGTTGAAAAAACAAAAGAGAAACTAAAATTTAACAATAAAATGTATGAAGACACAGAAGAGATGACAGGAGTGATGAATAACTGCTTCCAGTAAGTTTTTACGAGAAAGTGACTTGCTAAAAAGTTCAAGCATCAGTAGAAGAAGTAAGGAAAATAATGGAAGGACAAGATAGAGTGTCGAACTGGATTATAAAAGAATGCAGTGACCAGTTAGCAGACAAAGTCCACAACATTATTATGAGTTCCTCAACAGAGACTAAAGTAAAGTACCAACAGACTGGAAAAGAGCAGGTATTGTACCAATATTCAAAGGAGGAAGTACAGAAGAACCTTTAAACTATAAACCATTGTCATTGACCAATGTTATAGCAAAAATTTGTAAAAGGATAATGAAAGGTAGATGGATAGAATATTTAGAGGAGAAAGGTATGTTGACAAATAGACAACATGGTATCAGAAGACTTTTAGTCTTAAGTGGAGTTCAGCAGCCAGTTGGTATATGGACAATTACATCAGTTTGTTTGTAAATGACACTAAATTAATGAGAAGGGAGAAAAGATTGTGAGGATTTACAACAAAACTCGGACAAAATAGTGGAATGGTTGTGCACATGGAAAATGAAGTTTAATACAAAGAAGTGCAGTGTTTTAGAATCTTTAAGGAGCAAAAGAAGGCTGAAGGTGATTTATTCAATAGGAAATGAAGAAACTAAAAAGAAGAGTGAAGAAAAATATTCAGGAGTAACCATTGTGGATAACATGTTACCAGAAAGAGACATAAATAGAATTATGAAAAATACCTATGATCTGTAGAGGAATAGAAAGGTGATATTCAGTTATTTAAAATGAAGATATGATATAAAAAAAACTGATATTATTTAAATTAGTATATGCAGCAATAGTATGGTAGCTCAGCAAACACAAAAGGAAATTAGAAAGAATACAGAGGGCAGCAACAAGGATTCCCCAAAGTTTAAGTGAACTGTCATATAAAGAAAGGCTATGAGCACTGGGTCTTACAACATTAGAATAGAGAAGGGAAAGAAGAGATTTAATAGCAGTGTACAGAGTGATGAAAGGTCTGGAAAAATTAGATAGAGAAGACTTTCTAATTTGGGACATCAGTGACACAAGAGAATATGGAATGAAATGAAGAAAAGATAACTGCAGAAGACAGTTGTTGAAGCAAGAACAATTAAAAAATTCAAAGAAATGTTGGATTTTCATAAATTTGGAGACAGGAGAGCACGAGCATACCTCTTTACCTGTATGTTACAATTAGGTGAACACACACACACATACTGTGTAATGTAGTGGTTAGCATGCTCGGCTCACAACTGAGAGGGCCTGGGTTTGAGTCCCAGGAGCAGGAGGCAAATGAGCAAGCCTCTAAATGTATATCTGGCACCTGTTCACCTAGCAGCAAGTAGGTATGGGATGTAACTTGAGGGCTTGTGGCCTTGCTGTCCTGGTGTGTATTGTGTAATGTGGTTTCAGCCCTACTTGAAGACTGGTCTATGAGCTCTGAGCTCGCTCCATAGGGAAAAGGCTGGCTGGGTTACCAGCAGGTGACTGCGACAGAGAATACATACCTCTTCTGGAGTAATGTTCCAGCAGATGAGGTTCCCAAGTATCTGCAGGTTGGGACACGTGTTGATGATCAGGTATGCTGTTTCAATATTTAGCTCCAGCATAGGGGCTGCCAGGGTCCTTCTTGGTGCATCAGCTATGAAAACCTGTGCAGAAAATAATTATATTTTAAACTTATGTGGCAGATTTATTATTACTGCTTCATATTGAATCCTAGATAATTTGTCTATATGGAAATTTACATTTTGAAGTCAATTCTGTATTGGCAAACAAAAGGAAATAGGAACTTGGTGGTGTTCAATGTGCGGTTCATTTCAATGGCTCTGTGGTATGCAGCTATTCAGCCATTTGACTTTGCAGAGAGAGAGAGAGAGAGAGAGAGAGAGAGAGAGAGAGCAAAAAGAAGTTGGAAAGTCACATACCTTGAGAGAAGGAAGTGAGTTTTTGGCAAGCAGTGATGCAATGAAGTTGTGAGTCACCCCAAGTGATCGCACTAACAGGTATAACTCCTGGAGGCGGTGTACACCCCTCACTAGGAAGAGCAGCAAATCACAGGCAGTGGGACTCATAGTCAGTTCGTCATGTCCTAGACGTAAACTAAGCACCTGTGGGTTGAATGTTTCCTTGTTAGTTAGTCCCCATATACACTACTATGTCTATGTATCCTAGCTGTGTGCTAGGATGTATATGAAGGTTAGAGTTAATTAATGCCAGTCCAGCTATTCTATTTCATAATTCTATCCTATTGTTAAATTAGCAGTCAAAAAGCAAAGCTGCACAATTACATCACTAAAACTGGCTAAGACAAGACAACAAGAAGTGATGCCACTTCTGTTCAAATGAATACTCATTATAATCTGTTAAGTATAAAATTAGATTTCTAGTTTATTGTATGCTTATGTGAATTTGACATTATAAATCATGTAGTTAAACAATATCATTATTACCTGACCAGAATCACTCACTTCTAATTTCTGCATGTTGTTGATATGGGAGGAAAGAGGGACGTCAGCCACAGCCATGTTGGCATAGAAGTATAGCTTTGTCAAATTGGGACAGCTCTTGGCAATAGTTGCCACATGATAGGCATGAAGGCGGTGGCAGAATATTGTAAGGGAGACCAAACCAGCACCACCAGGTCCTGTCAAATAGTTGACAGTAGTGGTGCCTATAGGATGGTGGATGCCTGTGTAGAACCTCAGTTCCAAATGCCTCAGCTGCTGTAGCCTGTCCAGCTGCCCCACATCCTCATCACAAACACGAATCTTGAGGTTCTCCACCTCCAGGCACGACTCCACCAGGAATTCCACAATTTCCCCATCACATCGCTGTACCCGTGACAAGGTGTTGTCTACATGTGTCAGCTGCAGCTGGTAACGGTGTGGCCTTTTGCGCCGCCTTCCCCTGAACCAACGAGGTTGAGAATGTAATATCTGCAGAGATGTTCCCAGCTCTCTGAAGCCAACCAATCGCAATGCTGGGAAGAAATGCAGCAGCATGGCCACATCCTCAGGCTCAGCACCACAGTCTTGAAGGAAGATCTGCTCCAGCTTCAGACAACCTGGTCGTTGCTCACTTGGGTAAAGGTGCAACAACCCATCTGAGGTTACTCTGTTATTGTGGTTAAGATTTAACAGTAATAACTTTGGACAGCAATGCCCTATTGCCTCCAATACTCCTGAGGAACATGAGGGCAGAGTTATTTTCTGTCCATGCGTAGATAAATCAAGGTGGGTAAGGCAGCCAAATGATGGGAGAAGTTGAATTAGGGTTGACTCAACTTTGTCCAGGGCTTCCAACTCAACTGTTCCAGCAAAGCTCAGGTCTGACAACTGCAACTTGGTGATACTGTCAGAGGAAGAAAAATGTGGCCTTACTAGACATACCATTGCCAGTTAGGTACTTGTAAGGATTGCTGCCAATGATTCCATAAAGATCATAAGATCATATATGCATATTGGCTGTGATAAAAAAACTAAATGTTTATGATGACAATGATACTGATGAAATAAAAAATACTAAGCAAAGATTCAAGGAATATGAGACGTAGCCAAGGGATTTATTATAGGTGATAAATTAGAACGCAAAACAAATGAACAGAAAACTCACTTAGGGTGTGCAAGTATCCGCAGAAGACAAGAGATAATAGAGGGAGATGTGCTTAGTGGATGGTGCACAGCCAACTGATGTAAGACACAATTCAGCACATTTTGCAGCAGTATTGGCGGCAGTACTTGGTGCAGTAGCAGACGAATCTCGGCTTCCTAGTTTGGTAGTGAAGAGGAAAATGGTTTATTAATCTTTGCTAATGTTGTTATTTTTCCATGCTGTTATAAGTCTTCTACAATTTGCACTTGTGCATGATTTCATCCCTGATTTTCATCCTTCTCATGTCTGCTTAAAATTATGAGATTAGCTCCATCAGGTTAAATTTTGTTTTCCCAACCCAAATATCTAAGTGATACTGCAAGTTTATTTTGCCAAGACCAAGAAATGATGCCCAAGTATGTGGAATATGTTATGAAAATTTAGTATAATGCTACTCACTCACATTATAGACTTTGCTGTTATATTCAATAATGGACTGGTTGGCCTCTCTGACAGACTGCATATAATTTCTACTTTGAAATGCTTTTCCTTCCCATACATTGACTAACCTTGGCATGATCAGGCATGGTCAGAACCTGTGTTAGCACCATGTTGCTTGTTGCACTAATGCTGGACCACAGCAACTGGCGGGGCTGCAGGAGGGGAGGCATGGTGCCCTTGCTGTGCCCTCCACCCCTCCTTCCAAAGCACACTGCACCACAAATATGTGTTTAACAAAGAATAACTGTTGAGTGCTGACATAATTATTAACAAAATACCTGTGTTATTTTGAAAACACTCAAGTAGGCTTGTTTATCAAAAAAGTAATGGGCCTTGCTTTACAGTATTGAAACAGACCAAAATCTCAGAATGAAAAGCTCTAATAGATGAGAAGGGTAAGAAAAAGTCTGGTGTAGTTGTAAAAAGATATACTCAAATGCTCTGAATCAGAGCAGAAGGTGAATTATTTGCACGATATATGAAATATGTATTGTAAAGTGTAAGCAATTTAAGCGGTGGCATCTGTCATTCAACCAGCCACAACGTGAAGTTGTTAGTATTATCTGTTAAAATAAATCGCGCTGGCTGAAGTCTTGCCAAGTGTCACATTTTTTACTTGGGGAGGCCCAATGAGAAGCTAGTCTGACACTGACGAACACCACTATAATTTAAATGCATTACAAATGGTTGATTGGTAACTTCATTGTTATTGATAGGTAACAGATAAAAGAAAATAATGAGTTGAAGGAATTGCGATGCAGTATTGTTGATTACTTAAGCGGACCGACCTGAGGTGACTTATGGTAGTTTGTTTACGGTGTTACTCGCAGCTTCGGTGGCAGATGGATGCGGCGCCATATCGTGCCGAGATAAATTATATTGTCTAAAGTCCGTTAGGGTAAAGGAGTCTCTAATAGTATGATAAAAAAACGAGAACTAAGACTGAGTAACAGTGGCACGGTAAACTTCCTTGTGCTGTAAAAAAAACATGAACAAGTTCAGACAACTGTTTGTCGAGCAGCGGACCGAGCCCGACTGACACCGTGCTTGCAAGCACACGATAATTACTTAATCGATCAGCTGAGGGAAAGAAACCACCAGGAATTGGTGTGATGAGAGCCATCGAACTATAAAAAGCCACAGCGCATAATCTGGTGTCATAAATCCAACTCGTGTTTGGTTATAAGGTGATCCAATATGAAACGTAATAGACTGTACAGTCCATTACAGTTCACTATGCGCTGAAGTAAACAATAATGGCGGAAAACTTGTTTATCAATTCTCTCTCTCTCTCTCTCTCTCTCTCTCTCTCTCTCTCTCTCTCTCTCTCTCTCTCTCTCTCTCTCTCGTGTTGGGGTATCGCTAAATCGTCCGAGGCTGATAGGCAGTGCGTGTGCTGTGTTTGTGACCGAATTGTTAGTGTCTCTAAGTGTAGTGCTTTAAGGCCTGCGGACACATTGCATGCGTGAATAATCTGTGATCTTTCCTACTAGTTTTTTAGCAACGAATTTTTGCTTGCCAAACTCGGTAAAGTAACCTTGACGACGTGAAGCCTGGTCATCAGCGCGAGTCAGTTGGTGCGTTAGATATCACGCAGATGTCAACATTGTTACATACAAGGTTGCAAGTTTCGGATATGAACCTTGAAACCATGCCTTATTGCGCATAAACCCTCACACACACACACACACACACACACACACACACACACACACACACACACACTAGGTCACTAAAAACTTCTGTTATCACAAAGATAGGGATAGACAGCAGCCTCGCTCCCTTTGAGGTCTGTTCCCATTCCCAGAAAACATTCTTGTGAACATGTTATTTACAGGTAGAAATGAATAAGAACGGAGTGAAAGCCACTTTTAAGGTTTTGCTAAACAGTCGTGTTTTAGGAGGAGAATACTGAGAATACGTACTCAATGATGTGTAATGTACAGTGGCGACGCCAGGAAATTTTAATATGGGTGGGGGGTGGAGGAGGGCTGAGATGAATTGTGGAGGGGCTTCACAAAAAATTATTATAGTGAAGTTTTGATGGAAAATGGGATCATGGACATCTGTCATATTTATTTGATATATGTTGGTGTTAATATTGGGGGAACTGAGGGGCCATTATTGGGGAGGCCCCTTGTCGCTGCCACTGGCATTGCATGTGCTCTGCACTCCAGAAATCTGCATTGTATAATCAAACTCATCTCTTGCCGGTGTCACTTGAAATTAGAGCTTCCTTTACTTGTGATTGCTCGATCAAGGGAGAATAATTCCAGAGAAATGTTAGAATTACCTATACGGCCAGGGTGTGTGACTTTTATCCCTCGTGTAGTATTATGCCATTAATTTAACTGAGAAAATTTTCAATAGCGATGCGATTTATTCTGTAACCAAAAAGTTAAATATGATGAACATAGCCAGGACTGAATAATCGTGCTTTTAAGGAAAATAATAATAAATGGAAGTGTTCAACATGAATAACAAGTCAAAATGGATGATATACTGTATTTGTATGTGTATGTGTCTTACCTCTTTTTTGTAGTAGCCGTTGTAGGAGCTTTGTTTCGGTAAAAGGCTAAATATAATATAATATATATTTCCAAAGTTACAGACAGCATATGCTTTTTTTAACGTTTACGGTTTCAGGCTTCCGTCTGTACTTGCTTATGAGTGTGCATGGGGCGAGGGAGGGATGGAGGGGGTAATAGAGGGTGAGAGAGAAAGAGAAGGAGAGACAGAGAGAGGGGGTTAGAGAGAGACACCAACACCACTGTGACACAGGTGAGACTGGCAGAGTGAACATTGGATGAGCCTCAGCTACCGAGGTCTGCGGCGCGGGGCGGGGTGAGCCATCCTGTCACGCAACACAAGGCGTGGCGATGTTAACGTATAAATTATCGCCAGTGTGACTGGGATCTACGTATATGGCGAGTGTGATGATGGCTGGACGTGGACAGGACGCTTTGTGTTCTGTGTACTTGTATGAGCCATTATGACTGTTGAAGTCACACAATCCATAATGCCGCCAGGCCCGTCATTATTAGTTTTTAGTTCATACGTAACATTATTGAGAATGTAATGAAAACTTTAAATATGTAAGGCAGTTAGGAAGCAGTGAGGACAAATCGTGTATGATACAGTACATGAAAGGAGCAAAGTGTGCCAGTTTTATGTTTATATCAAGAAAGATGATCGATTTTGGAAAAAAATAAAAATAGTAAGTGCAACCAGAGCGACATTACAGAAAGAAAAAATGACCGAGACAAGGCGACCCCGTGTGTTAGGCGGCAGTGGCAGCGTGTGTATGGAGGCTCGAATCAAAGTTTTCTTGAGGCATTGTTTCGTTATCCATATATACGTATATCAGCTTGGCGGCAAATACATGGCAATGGGTTTTAATCTGCTCATGCTTCTTCCCTTCGCTCGACCATCCAGATAATATTTTCCTATATTCAGCTTCCGGCCGTGAGTGACTCGTACTCATTCTTGCAAGTATTCGTGAAAGTGTACTTCTGTTGTTTGATAATCTGCCATTTTGACCATTTTACTAACTCCGGGTGTATAGAGCACCTGAAGAGTGATAACAAACAGTATGTGCTGACACGCTGAAAGGCATCCCTTATAGCCTGCCTTTTCCTCACATAGGGTTACTGGTCAACCCGGCAAGTGTCATTCCTCGTGTAGGAATGTCTTTGTGTACGTGACAAAGGGACAGGCGGGCATTGCGTTGTAGTTCTGTCCGGCTGTGCATAATGTTCCTCTCCAATTACTTACCTGCCTTGCTGAGTGTGGAAAGAAAGGAAAGAAATCGTATTGAGATGTGATTTCGATTTCGAGATTGGATTACCGTAAAGAAGGGAAGGACGATGACAACATAATAAAGATTGCCTTTCTAGGTCACTGCGCTGGGAGGAAGAGGAGGAGCAGAAGTGGGAGGAGCCGCAGCATCAGATGGAAGGAGGACACTGGCTAGGATGGTGGGGTTAAGGGCCTGGAAGAAGGATGGGGACGAGTGACATCAGTTTAGCAAAGAGAAGCCTCGTGTTGCTTTGTATAGTTCCAGTACCAGCGAAAAACAAGATAAGGATAAGAAGTTTTCGTAATAAGAGAAGTATTATCTACTCTTGAAACACCACCCACAGTTAAATAAAGAGGTTAAGATAAATTATATTTTCCTTGGAGTATAGTTTAACCCCTTCAGTACTGGGACACATTTTTACCACAAGTTTTTGGAGTGATTGGACGATTTTATTAACATTAGGAAACATCTATGGTGGCCAGGAGATTAATGGCCAGAGTATGCACTATTTTAATCCCTACATGAGTTTCTTAAGCTGTATAAAATCGACTAGTAAATAATAAGCAGAATAGAAATAAAAACGCGTCCTAGTACTGAAGCGGTTAATGTTGCGTGGAGATGTAGTGTACAAAATGTAGTCGTACGTTCCTTTTTCCAGTCACTACAAGAACATTGTTGTTGTAGTAGTGATAGTGAAGAGTGTGGTGATGCCTGGGAAGGAAGAAGGCAAGGGGAAGTAGGCAGAGAGCATAAAGGAAGCAGGGAGAATGGTATAAAAAGGGTAGAATGAGAGAAGTGAGAAGATGGTGCTATTGTCTTGGTGAGATGACGAAGGGAGGGTGACGTTGCTGCTGGGAGGGGAGAGGGAGGGGAAGAATGAAGGGAACGAGGGAGGGAGGAGTAGTAGTAGCGAATGGTAATGGTTACTCAAAAACTTGTGAAAACAAAACGAGCACGTGTTTGGTGTGTGTGTGTGTGTGTGTGTGTGTGTGTCCTCCTCCTCCTCCTCCTCCTCCTCCTCCTCCCTTTCTCCTGTCAACTATCTATTGCCATAATTTTCTTTCCTTTTTACTTATTCCTTCTCTTTACCTCCACCCATCATCCTTATTATTACACCATCACAATAATAACTACTACAATATTTTGACTTCCAATTATATATTCGCAGCAGTTTCTCGGCGAGTTTGTGACCTTGAGTTTCACAGGTTGAGGGCTTTGACGTAAACAGTTGAGAGTGCTATGGTGGTGAGATTGTTCTGTCAAGGCACACCACACCGGCTGGCGGGTGAGGGCAAGGTAGCTACGGGAGGAGGAGGAGGAGGAGGAGGAGTCTGTGAGGTGGGAAAGAAAAGAGGGAGTGGAAGTCGCGCGGTCTGGATGCTACGTAACTCAATAAAAGAGACGAGAATGGCAGAAAGGGAACGACGGTGCGAATGTCACTTTTCCAGGCCAATATCAAAGGGTGCCACGAGTATTCAGGTTATCAAGGGGGTTTAGATTTAAATAAACTCTGTTCACGATGGCTAGGGGCAAAAAACCTATTTAGTATTTTTATGGTTAAAGTTTTTAGTCGATTTTTAAGTTCTCTTTTCTTTCTTTTCTTGGAGTCCATCAACGGTTTATACTATGTTTGACAATTTTGTCTTTTATCTTGTGTTTGTGTCCTTCTTTCTGTCATATATGTCCACCTCTTATCATTATGCCTTATTTCTTTGATCTCTTCATTCTACCATCCTTTTAGCTTGTTGCCATTTATATTAACATTACATTCTACTATCAATATTTGTAATATCAATATTTGCAATTTACCTTCATTCCATCCTCTTGCGTCAGTAAATCAGCAACTGAATTTGTTTATGTGATTGGCTGTTTGCTATCTTAATATTTGAACTGTACACGAGAATTAGTCGCCAAGTTAGTCAATATACTATGTATCGGATTTGATTTGCCAGTCAGCCTCACCAAATGTTATTCAAAGAAAACGTTTATAACATAACATTTATTAGAAGCTACACACAAAAGATTTGTACATTTATTAGACGAACTTTCCTTTCAGGTAGGAAATATCGTCCAGAACTCTTCACACTATACCTAGTGGTGGTGACGACAGGAAGCTGGAAGGAAGAGCTGACAAGTTTAAAGGCACAAGACAGGAAAAGGAGCAAGTGATCACCAAGGAATTAACATGAGTTACCCTGGTTTTTGGTTTACTTTTGTTCTGAAGTTTTGACTTACAAATGAGGCTTGAATACACTACTTGTTGATATTATACCATCTATTACTATAACAGTAGGTATATCATCAGTACATATATACCACTGTTTTTGCTTTTTTGATTTGGTGGTATGTAAGTTATATATTAATTTTTAATTTATCTTCTTAAATGCATGAGGATTAACTTGATTTATCATTTTCCAGCACAGAAGAACCAAACAGTGAAGGGCACCCAACCCAAGAGCGAGTAAACTTCAAGAGTTAATGACAGAAGAGGCTACTGTGGTGGGGTCGGAGCTTCCTGCCCGCTGAAGAGAACGACGAAAGCGCCTCCAAGAAACCGTGGCCTGGGCCCTGCTGCAGTTGGACCAGCCTCCTGCCTGAGCAGGATACTTTCACTACTGAAGCAAGTCGAAAATACTCCGAAGACTCTCCGGAGATTTTGTAATAGAAAATTTAATAAAAGACTCTGAAAAGAACATTATTCTTTTTATTTAACAGTGGCTACACTACTACAAAATCTCCGGAGAGTCTTCGGCGTATTTTCGACTTAACACGTCTTCATTGTTAGGTTTCTTGAAGTCACTACCGTCTTCCTCTTCAGTGGTGAGGGTATTCTGGGTAGGCAAGAGGCTCCACCCACTGCTATATAACTGATGGCAGTGGTATCACCCACTCTCCCCCCCCCCCACCGAGAGCCTCTTCTGTCATTAATTCTTGAAGTTTACTCGCTCTTGGGTTGCGTGCCTTTCACTGGTTCTTGTGCTGAAAAATCAAAAATATTTATTATCCTTGTGCACTTAGAGAAATTCCTAAATAATAATTTGCATACATATATATATACCCAAATAAAATAAAAAAAAACCTAAAATATATATGTACCATGATGTCATAGTAATAGTAAGTAAGTAAGTAAGTAAGTAAGCTTACACTTGTTCATGTCCATAGGCTTAGTGCATCATCTGAAGCATCTGGCAACTCCACAGAAGATAAATGATGTTGCTTATAAGAAGAGTTAGAGTAGAGTTTCAAACTGAAAAAAGAATAGGAATTTAACTAGATAATTCTGAGAAAGATTTTGATAAAAGTGTATGCAACTTGAATTAGACAAGTCTGGACAGAAGACTAAAATAGAGGTTCGTAAGTATTAGAGCTTTCTACTATTACACCAAAGATCACAATAATTTCATATGCATGCAACGTATTTTAGTAAACTGCTATTACATAAGAAAACTGGATGACTCCAACATCACTATGAATCTCTGACCTGTCACACTTTCATCTTTATGTCCTGCCATATTTCTCAGATAATGACTGGACTTTTGATCAATA
>CM035188.1:11954399-11967887 GCA_020233015.1 Callinectes sapidus | reverse complement strand
TACAGTCAACCTACTCCTGTACGTCACACTATACAAAAAGCTTCCAAATGAAGTAGTGAATCAATGACTCTACTCTCTATTTCTTTTAAAAAGTTATGTTTCCAAATTACATCTGAAAAATCAGGAGTTGAGGCTAAAATTAACCATAAGATAAACCTGAAAACCTCATTGCAGCAGCGGTAACAACGACTGAGGATATCAGTTTATCAACAGTTCTTTGAGGGGATATTCCCATTAGGTGGAGCCACGAATCCTTTCGAGGATGGGCAACATAATAACAACACACACACACACAATCTATGCCTACCCTAAACCTTGCTTTCTACGGAGTATTCCTCAGCCCTTGTATCCTTTTAGACTTTCTCTTTTGCACGGATTCTAGTGGATCTATATCCTTAAAATGTGGGAACCAGAACTGTACTGCATAATCTAAATGCGGCCTGGCCAACGCCAAATATAGTTGTAATAAAACTTCTGGATATTGGCTTTTAACACTCCTAAAGATGTAACCTAACCCTGTTTGCTTTATTTCTAGTCTCAATGCATTGTTTTCTTAGACTAAGATCAGAACTAATTCGAACTCCTAAATCTTTTCATAATCCGAACCTAACAGAGCCTTATTGTTTATTGTGTAGCTATACTATGGATTTCCTCTACCTAGACTGAGTACTTTGCATTAGCTAATATTAAACTGCATTTGCCATCTGTCTGTCCATTCATTCATCCTATCTAAGACTGCCTGCAAAATGATGGCATGAGAATCCTACCTAATTATCCTATCTATTTTCGTATCGTCTGCGAATTTACTAATATCACTGCTAACTCCACTATCCAAATCATTAATATATATATATATATATATATATATATATATATATATATATATATATATAAAATAATAGTGCCCCTAAAACTGATCCCTGTGGCTAATTACCTGACCCCACTTCGAATTAGAGCCGTTTATTACAACTCTGTGACAGCTATCGCTTAACTATGCTTTTATCCATCCTAATATCTTTCCATCTATCCTGTGCGCCCTATTTTTTTTAATTTTATTTTTTAAGATCCTCTGACGGGGTAACTTATCAAATGTTTTACTAAAATCTAAGTACATGTCATAACTCTCAATCATCTATTGCCTCATACACTTTATTATAAAACTCAACAAGTTTGTAAGGTGCGACTTTCCTTCTGCGAATCCTTGGTGAGAGTGATTGATCAAATTATGTTTGTCTAGATGCTCTCTGATTTTCTTCGCCATTATCGACTCCATTAATTTTCCTACAACTGAAGTTTAGCTGACTTTGTTTAATTAGATGGAAACGTTTCGTCCCCTTTCTTAAATATTGGCACAACATTGGCCTGTCTCCATAGTTCAGGAACTTCACCCGAGTATTGTGACAACCTAGAAACTGCTGCTAACGGTTCACTAACAATCTACATTCTTTAAGTAGTCTAGAGTATATTGTATCGGATCCTGGTAATGTGAACTTTTTTTAGGTACACTATATCTTTTTCTACCATTTCTTCATTTTCTGGAATATCCTGTCAGCTTCTCGCTCTCCTCAGCCCTGAAAATCTGCTCACTATCCGGTATATCTTGCATGTTTTCCTGAGTGAAGACAGTTACGAAGTAATCATTCATTATTTTGCTACTCCCCTCCCCAGAACTTCCCAGCTCCCCATTAGGTGTCTTTAATGGGCCTAATTTTTCCCTAGTCTTTGTCTTATAAACCTGTCAAAAAACCTTGGGGTCAGTCGCGGCTTGGCTGGCTACCTAAATCTCATAATTATTTTTAGTTTTCCTCGTTAATCTTTTGACACTTCTGGCTAATTCGTTATATTGAGGCCTTAAATCCTCTTCACCTGCCTGTGATCTCTGGTACGTACTTTTCTGTTCTATGTAGTCTATCTGTCATCCATTTAGGCTTATCCTTTAGTGATCTTATTGTTTTATAAGGAATACTAGCTGCCTGACCCGTATGTATTCTATCAACAATATAGATATTATATACTTCAACTGTTTCTCCTACCCTCTCCTCACCCAACCCAGACTGACCCGAGTCGTTCTAGACACTATCCTCCTACCCTCACACTTCACTGGCTCTCTTCCCTCTCCTCCACCCTTACTTCACACCTCACCCCCCCCCGCCTAACCTTCTCTCTCTCCTTCCATCCTGACCCTTACCAAGTTGTTGTTGTTATTGTTTTTGTTGTTCTTGTTCTTCGTCTCCATCTTGTTGTTGTTGTTGTTGTTGTTGTTGTTGTTGTTGTTGTTGCTGCTGCTGCTGCTGCTGTTGCTGTTGTTGTCTTTTGACTTCCTCCGCTTTATATCGCTTGTAGGTCCTCCTTCCCTTCGGTATTTTTTTCAGTACCTTTCACAATCTGCAGGAGAGCAAAAATCACAACATAGGGAACATCTATTCATCATCATCATCTCTCTCTCTCTCTCTCTCTCTCTCTCTCTCTCTCTCTCTCTCTCTCTCTCTCTCTCTCTCTCTCTCTCTTCCACTCATCTTCTCCTATGATGACTATTATGGATCCTATTAACCTGTCCCTCTCTTCATATTTAGCACACTCAACCAGGAAGTGCTTTATAGTTCCCCTCTTCCCTCTACAACTGCCACAAATCTGATTCAACACCTCCCTATACCTGGCTTTTTACTTGTAGCATCATTCTTGCCTTCACTAACAGCTTGCTACCCCAGTCTCTTACGTGCCAATAGAGAGTGCCTCAGGTCTCTCCTTCCACTTGTACCACTTTAATGTGGACTTCGATTCCATCCATCCCTGTTTACCATCAAACGAAACCACCACCACCACCTATCCTTTTCTTTACTTCCCTGTGCCCCATTCTCCCCCAATCCTCCTCAAGGTTTTCCCTCCCTTTCCATGTATCTATTTCTCTCCTCCATGAAGATCTTTAGGAGTTTTCCCTAATTACATGTTTCACCCACCTATCCTCATCAAGTCCTACCCTTTTCAGAAAACTCAACCTCCCCTTAATTTCTCTCTCTCTGAAGGTGCTCCAGCCCGTCTCCCCTTTAATAACTTCTACTGCTATGCTGCGTGGAACACCTAACCCCTACCTACCTTTTATATTCTGTGTCTTCTCTAATCTTGCTAAATCTCCCTCCTAGTAAAGGTAATCTCAGACTCGTATAGACAGTATGATACTGCCATTCCCTTCCATAAACTTCTACTTACCTCATACTTGTTAACTGTCCTACTCTTTACATTCATGATCATACCTGTCTTGGCTTTCCCTTCATTTATTTTCATTTGTTTTTCACTTACAATTCCTTCTCTGCTAACCTCCTGGCCCAGGTAAGTGTACCTATCCACCACCTCCAACACACTGTTCCTTAATATCGACGGTCCCTCTGCCTCACTGTTGAACTCTATATCATCTTGCACTTCCTCTCACTGTATCTAACACTCCATTCTTGCCCATATGTGCTGGCTACCTGTAACAACTCCATGTCCTGCTTCCTTTCTATTATTAGTACTATGTCATCAGTATAGGCTAAACATCCTAATCTTCTATCGCCAACTTCTACATCCTTCCCTGACATCCTGACCCTTGCTAGTAACTCTTCTATGTCTATATAAAATAAGGTTGGTGACACCACTCATCCCTGCCGTACCCCAATGTTATTCCTCGTCCAACCTGCACTGATGTCTCCTATCGTGAACTTCACCTCATTATCCTCGTACATCTTTCTGATTACTTGTATTAACCTCCTGGCCACTCCTCTGTGTACAAGTAAAGCTAACAGTCTCCTCCTGTCTACCCTATCGTAAGCTTTTTTTTTTTTTTTTTTTTAATATCTAAGGACATTCTCCACACCATTCTACTCTACCTAAAACCACTTTGTTCTTCTCCTAGCACTTATTGTCCTCTATCCAAGTTTTCAATTTATTATTCACTATCCCCATTCAAAAGTCTTGGCTAATGGGTCTGTAATTACCCCTTGGCTTTCCTCCTCCTTGTGTACAAGTGTGATCCTGCTCCTGCACCAGTCCTGAGGCACCTCCCCAACCTCTAGTATTTTCCTGAATAACCCAGTTAGAACCTGTCTTAATGTTCCCCCACCATACTTTGAAAACTCAACTATAATGCTGTCCCACCTGCTTTTCCTGTCCTCTTCCTCCCTGCCATCTCTTATAATCGTGTCCTCCCTGGCCTCCTCTGCCTCGGAGCCCACCTCACTCCTCATTCACACGCCTGTCCCTCCTTCCTCTCCCTCCCTACATCGCACCTTCCCCCCGCCCCACCTCCCCCCCCCCTCTCCTTCCATCCTGACCTTTACTTGACTTTCCGAAGCTGTCCGACGCCAGTCAATTACTTGTAGGTATCTTTTAGTTCCTCAAAATCTGCTTTCCTAAAATCAGGAACCCGCCTCATAGTCCTGCATTATCCTGCCACTTAATCTTATATCTAATTTCACCATGGTCCAGGTTACCTAGTTGCCCTCTGACCTCCAGTTGCGTATTTGGTTCCTCCTGGTTTGTCAGAATTAGATCTAGAATATTTCTCCCCATTTTAGGTTCTGTTTTAAGAAATTATCCTGGTTCACTTTAAATTAATCGGTTTTCCTGTTATATATATATATATATATATATATATATATATATATATATATATATATATATATATATATATATATATCCACACACACACACACACACACACACACACACACACACAAAGTATTACTGTCTTCATCCATAATTCTGTAATGTAGATTGCAGAAAAAAATCCCAAGAAATATCCTGAAAACTGAATAACTTATTTTGCCATCTGAGTTAAGTATACTGATAACAAAGTAGCTGCCTTTAGAATGGCGATATCTGGAAAAGCGTGCTGACACTTAGTCACAACTAAATCATTGACCAGCATATTGACTAACACCAATCAGACACTTCCGCACTCATGAAAACTCGAGAAACCGCCACGCCATCTCTCAGGACAATGATAACGTCACTGTTGAACATATGCCCAGGATTCATAGTAGCATTTTTGGCATCAGTCCTCACTAATCACGATTCCTGACCTCATTCAAGGATTTTCTTGTGTGTTTCTTGGCTATAAGACTCACACAGCAGACTATCCGCTTCATTGCCTTCACTCGGAGACTCTTACCACTCACCTTTACTCCGTTTTCTTACATCTCCCTCCCTCGCCCTTAATTTGATCTAGGTCAACAGTACTAGTTCTTATTTTGCAGCCTTCATCACATCACAGAATCAGACATACCTGTGTATAGGAGCAGTATCTCTCCAAATAAGCTGCACTGCCACTGCCAACACCTGTCACGGCCTTCTCTCTCCGTCGGTGATCCAGCGCTGCGACTCCGTGGAATTCCGTCTGCTAATGTGGAAAACAGTGAACATTGGCAACTAGTATGGAAGACACGGTTACTCGTTCTCGTTGTAGGTTCGTTTCGCCCGGTAAGATTTGAATACTCGGTCACAGTATTCCCACACTACAAAAAGAGAAAAAAAGAGAAAAAATAGAGCTTAGCATAATTTATACAGCATCTGAATTTCCCCAAAGTCATACTAAAACTTACAAAAAATCCTACCATATGTTGAATTCCTGATGAGCTTTACGCTGTCTCGTTTCGGTCGCCAAGATTCGAACAGCATTTTTTTTCTCGCTCCCACAATCCAGATATCCTATTAAATGATTCTCACTTGCCGCATCCGTGTAAACAGAGTAGCTATACAACTTGTCAGTAACTAAAAAGATAAGGCATCATTAGCTAACAACTGTATCAGAGGCAAGACGTTAATACCAAATCTATAAACAGCTTTAAATACTTGAGCTGTAAAAGGCAACAAACTATCAGCAAGACAACCAGTCGTTACTCGCATTCTTAGAACACAATTAACCTTCTCAGTGTTAAATAAAAATATGGTACCATTTATTTGAGTGACCTTGAATGACATAACTATGACAACTATTAAACACTAAGACTATTTCTTTGCTTTTACCGTATGTGGTGTCTGTGTATCAAATGGCCTTTAGTTAAGCTCATTTTTAAGCTGACTGCGCCACAATGTGCACGAACATAAACTATCCTAGTAGAAGAGGACGATCTTACATTACTGCGTTGCACTCTGATTATTAATTCGTATTTTTAAAGCATATTCTGGCTGTGTGTGCGCATATAGATGTGATCGTCTCTCTTATTGTTTTATCGTCATCACAAAGCTGCGACACAAGACAAAAATGCTCTCAAGTTCAGACAAAAAAATGTAGTTGCGCACTGTTTGAAGAAGCGTCGTCCCACTAAACAAACATCTGGTCTACAAAAATAAGATAACTATCAAACAAACAAGCCAATAAGGAGACGGAAAATTCCTGTATAATATAGATTCAAAAGAAGAGGCAATTAATGATAAAGACCACCATGTGCTTGATGGGTGTGCCTTTGTCTTGCGTCACTGAGCGACACATGCGTTTGTTTTATTTTACAATTTTCCTTTATATTCAAAAGTATGCTCACATAACTTAATGGTTTTCATTTCTAACACAAATGACTTGAAATATTTCAACGAACAATTGCTGATTGCCCAATAGAATTGTGTTTTATATTACATAAACTGTACGTAGAGACTTGCTAGAGGTGTGTGTGTGTGTGTGTGTGTGTGTGTGTGTACGCCCGCGCGCACGTGTTCACTTTTCCAGCTACATGAGTCTTTTACTTGATATCGCATCACATTCCCACAGTTGACCACATTCAAACATTAAAGCTCACGTTCTGGTGTACAAATTAAACGCTACAGTAAGATCTGAGCGCACAAGTTGGAGTTGAGTAATGTGAGCCAGCCTCAGGAGACAAGCGAGGTGAAGCAACACAAACACGGAGCCAGGAATGAAATTATTCTGCACCCTCACTAGAATTCAATAGTAATCGGAGCTGTTCATGCTGGAGACAGTGATGCACCTAAACTCTTTCTTTACTAGTAACTGGGGGCAAGTAGGATATTTCCTGTTCTAACTCAACTAACCCACAAATAACTGTGTCAAAATGCTGCATATTAATAGTGGCTATGAACTTTTAGTGTGATGGTTGCGTTACTCTATGCATGCTCCGTGTCCTCTCCCTGTTTTCGAGTGTGTCCTCTCATGAGAAAAATCCAACTTTTTATTATTCATGTTAAGATCTCGTCTGAAAATAACGAATAAAATGTAGGAAAGGCATGGGTCTAAGCTCTGTCGGTATTTTTAACCATAGAGTGATATTTTATCTGATGTTATCTTAATACCTTATTCTAGTATACCGAACATTTCTTAATGAATATACGGTTTGATGAATTTTTTCGATACTATTAGTAACACACCTTAGGAAATGTAATCTTAAGTCGAGACGTATTGAAACGCAGGACTGATATTACAAGGTCACTGTTTACCAAGAGATGCGAGATGCTACGCAGTAATTCACCACGCTAATCCTACCGCTTGATTATCTGCTCGTTAGCGCCTCATGGTCTTCTTGCGGCGCTATTATTCTATACTTCTTGTATACCAGTCAGCATTATCAAAGAACTAACGTTACACACAAAATGATACTGAAGATTTTGCAAAACATTTCATATTGAACGAAAACAACAGTAATGTTAGAATCCAGATTCTTACATTTTGATTAAACCCAAACATTTCCTCATTTCTTTTCCAACAGAAGACAGTCATTGTTAAACGATTTATATGATTAGCCACGTATGAAAGGAAAGAAAGTCTATATAAGAGCAAGAAGAGGATATATCGCAATCATATGTTTCGTAACTCTGGTGCACGGAGCAGTAGAGGGGGAGAAATGGAAAAATGGATTCTAAACATTGTGAGTTCATTAATGTTTTCTCTGAGTTTACAGATGGTGTGAGGTGGCGCGGCGTGTTGTCTTCTGTGAAGGTTAGGCCTTTATCTGCTAGTTTCGATTTCAAGCGGAACAATATGGTTGAATTTACTAGTGACACACACACACACACACACACACTTCGTAATGTGAGAGCAAGCTTACCTGGGATGGGGTGCAGTAGGGATAAGGCAGCCAGTACCACCGTATCTAGTGTCTATTCAATGGGCTATTTATGAAAATCGGCGGCCACCAGATGTCACTGGCAGGTAAGAGATAACTGAGCCAAGCAAGATATTAACTATAGCGATTTTTCTGTACTTAACCAAGCAGTTGTGTGGCATCGTATCATTATGTCCAAGTGAAGTAATATAATAGCATTTTAGCAGTACACTGGAAATCGTTTACCGTGATGTATCTTGAAAAACCAGGGCCAGAATGTATAACATCTGGCAATTCCATTTCACATTGTTCTTACGATTATGAATAAGATTAAACTAATATTGTGTTGTTCACCCGTTTAGCATAATCAGCGTGCACTCTTCAGCTACAAAAGTACTCGTTTAGAGTGTATCAGTCTCTATTTTGACGAATATCAAAGTGAGGCAAATCTTGCCACTTAAGATTCAGGAGACTGTCCCCTAATCCAAGACCAGCAGCAAGGTATGTTTACAAGTTGACGTGTTTCAAGCTGGAGGGCGGGAGGGCTCTGGAAACGCAGAACCACACGGGGTGTGTGGAAGTGGGGATACTGAAGCATGATCTGTGTTTCAAGCTGGAGGGGGGGGGAGGGCTCTGGGAACGCAGGACCACCACCACGGGGTGTGTGGAAGTGGGGATACTGAAGCATGATCTGTGGGAATGACAGCAGACAGCGCCGTGATGAGGTCCTCCTCGGATGAAATCAAGACAAATATGAGTCTGAGTCATATCTGATCTCAGATGACTGACGGTGTCTGAGCTCGGATATCCGCTGTTGAACTAATCAATATTATTAACATTAAATATCCGCCAAAAGAGAAGTTGACACTTAAAACCTATATTTATTTTCCATACTCTAATGTGAATCAAATATCTAGAGAGGCCTGAAAGTGCTGATCTTGCATTTTTATTGTTTATAAACGCCAAAAAGGTGAGATGAGAGAGTGCCAGTTTGTCGACTTTGGCTTCACATCTCAGGAAAATACATTAAGGAGAGAAATGTTTTCTCTCATGCTATATTTTTCTTGCAAAACTTTTTCATTACCCGACTCGTGCATGAAGTTACTTTGACACGTAACTGCTTTTATAACCGTAGGTAAATCACGGTAAGGATGAAGTCATTTTTGGCTCGGTTATCGCTTAACTTGTAGAGCCATCTGGTGGCTGAGCTTCATAAATAGCCCATTGTATTGTTACAGGAATGAGTCAAGCTCGTAATGTCCCGTCTTTTAATACTGTTTCATCATATTTATCTCTAAATTTCGATCCGCGCTGCTACGGAAGCTAAGTGTGTTGTTGCGGTAATGGTCAATGCTCTTGTCCCTAGAGATCATGAGTAAATAAGGCATGAGCTTAAAACAGTGATGAACTATAAACATACATAAAGATAAATTAATAAGTGACGAACTGGAAATCAGTGGTACAGCGAGACCTGGCAGGTGCTTGTCAGCTGGGGAGTAAGGCGGACAAAACGAAATTTCACAGATGAACATAATATTCTAAGTCATGTCTTGGTCAGCAGAAGAGGAGATAAGAACAGGAAAGACGCAAGTTTTTGTGACTTAGTAGATGTTGAAATGTTTACATGTCTACGTAAGTGATAAAGTTAAGAAGATAGAGGAGAGACTAGTCAAGGTAGAAGCACAGTGGCAAAGTGAAAAAGCAAAAACTTAAGAGGTCAAGAAAAAGAATGAGGAGCTGGAGAAAGAAATTAACAGGAAAGATGTAGTGGTAAACGAAGTGTCAGCTGAATTAGTTGACCTAAGAACAAGGTAAAAGAAATGAGTAATGAAGTAGATAAACATCAACAAATGTTGAGTGAAAATGGAAGGAATGAAGAGTTGCTGAAGAAGGCCAGTAATATAGTAGAGAAAAGCAAAGAATTTGAAGAATCAGTAGACACAGTATGTGCTGTCCAGGACGAGATCAGGTCAACCTATGCACAGATTATGAAAGAGAAGGATGAGATAAGCAAAAACAAGCAAAATGATGAAAAAATCAGGAAAGAGGTCAAAGAAGTAATCAGGAAAAATCCAAAACTAATAAGAGAGACAGTTGACATGAACAAATCAATAATAATATTGGGAAAGAAGGAGGAAGAAATCAACAACAGAATAGTCAGAGATAGAACTGAAATTATCAACATTATGAACATAATAAATAAAGTATCAAAAGACATAACTGAGAAAGACATTGAAGAATTTTACAGAGTAGGAAAATATAAGAGTGGAAAACATAGACCAATTAAGGTAACATTCCAGAGTGCAAATATGATGGAAGAAGTCATGAGGAATGCTAGAAAACTAAAGGATGAAGAAGAAATGAAGAATGTATGGATAAGGAGATGCCTAAATAAGGAAGATAGGGAGACACTAAAAAGAAAAATTGAAGAAGAAAAACAGAAAAATGAGGCGAGGGCTGAAGAGGAAGAAAGTCGTTTTTTCTTCAGAGTAGTAGGGTTACAAGTAAGGAAATGGTACAAAAACAAAAGAGAAATGGAGACAGCAGAAGGACCAGACCAGCAGACTCACACTACAGAAACAGCAGAATAGAAATAGTTTATTCAAATGTAGATGGCTTGATATCCAAATTAATGGAATTGAAGGATATTGTAAAAGACAAGAAACCTCAAATAATCTGCCTAACAGAAACAAAATTAAGCGCTAATATAATAGATGATATTTTGAATATTGGAAATTATAATATATGGAGGAAAGATAGAAAATTCAAGCAAGGAGGAGGGGTAATGATCTTAACAAGTGAAGAATTGCAAGTTAAAAAGATCCATGCAAATACAATAGAAATGGTAGAATTGATAGCAGTAGAAGTAAAAACCAAGGAAGGAGACATCATAATAATATGTCCCCTCAAACAAAGACCTGGGAAAAGGAAAGATATACGGAGCTAATAGAGAACACAACAAAAAGTATCAGAGCACTATTACAACATACAGAGGACAAAGCAAAAAGAATTATACTAAATGGGGATTTCAACAGCAATGTAAATTGGGAAAGTATGGAAATAAAAGGAAATGAAAATCAATGGATAAATAAACTTGTAGAATTAACACAAGATTTCTTATTATATCAGCATGTGACAGCTAATACAAGGAAAAGAGGACCAGATGAACCATCTTTATTAGATCTAGTGTTTACAAGACAAAAAGAAGATATTGAAAGCATAATATATAATCCACCTCTTGGAAAAAGTGACCATGTACTACTAGAATACGATTTTATAGTAGCTTATGATATAATCCATGAAAATGAAAATTACAAAAACCAATTGAACTGTAAAAAGGGAGACTATGAAGAACTAAGAAAGTATTTTAAAGGAATAAAATGGGAACAAGAACTGATAGAGAAAGATGCAGATACTCAGTATAAAAAATTCTGCTAAATTTATAAAACAGGAATATCTAAACACATTCCCCACCAAAGAGAAAAAGTGAGGAAGACAAATGAGTGGTTTAATCACAAATGTGTAAAAGCCAAAGAAAAGAGAGACCTACTGTGGAATAGATATAGAAGACATAACAGTGAAAATGCATATGAGAGATATAAACAAGCAAGAAATTAATACACCAAGGTCAGAAAGCAAGCACAAATTACTTTTGAGAAAGACATCGTTGAAAAAAGCAAGGACCAGCCTAAGCTCTTCTATAGTTACATTAAAAGCAAAATAAAGTCAAAGACAAAATTCAGAGCATAATGGATAGAGGAAAAAATTATATTAAGGAGGAGGAAATTTGTGAAGTCTTGAATAATAATTTCCTATCAGTATTCACCAAAGAACGGCCTTTCGTCGGAGATGAGACTATACCAGCAACACTACATAAATTGGGAAATATTTCAATTACTAAAAGAGAAATTAAAGATGAAATGAAAAACTTAGATAAGTGGAAAGCAACTGGACCAGATGAAATTTCAAACTGGGTGATAAAAGAATGTGCAGAAGAATTAAGCAAACCATTGCAAATAATATTTCAAAAATCAGTAAGTAATGGTAAACTACCAGAAATATGGAAAAAGGCTAACATTGTCCCCCTGTATAAAAAAGGCGATAGGTAATGCCCATTGAACTACAGACCAGTTTCACTTACTAGTGTTGTATGCAAAATACTAGAGAAGTTAATAAGGAAGAAATGGGTTGAACACTTGGAGAAACATGAAATACTATCAGAAAGGCAATATGGTTTTAGAAAAGGAAAATCATGTGTAACAAATCTCTTAAGTTACTATGACAGAGTGGCAGAAACAATGCAAGAAAGAGATGGTTGGGTAGATAGTATATACCTAGACTTCAAGAAAGCTTTTGACAGAGTTCCTCATAAAAGATTAATATGGAAACTTGAATACATAGGAGGTATCCAGGGGCACCTTCTGAAATGGATGCAAGATTTCTTAAAAGAAAGGGAAATGAGAACAATACTAAGAGGGAAATACTCATCCTGGCGAGAGGTGACAAGTGGTGTTCCACAAGGTTCCGTACTAGCACCAATCATGTTTCTGGCGTATATAAATGATATAAATGATAACATTAGCACTGAGAGCTACCTGAATATGTTTGCCGATGATGCCAAAATACAGAAAACAATAAAAAAATGAGGATTCATGCAGGGAATTACAAAAAGACCTAAGAAAATTATATGACTGGAGTCATAAATGGCAGATGGAATTTAATGCAGAAAAATGTCATGTAATGAAATTTGGAAAGAGTGCAAAGAGGCCAGACTGGGAATACCTATTGGGTAGTAACACTTTACAGGAATCGAACAAGGAGAAAGACTTAGGAGTAATAATTAACAACAAACTTTCACCAGAAGACCACATAAATGATAAAGTAAGAAACACATACAACCTGTTAGCAAATATGAGTGGACTTTGCATATATAGACGAGGAAATGGTTAAGAAAATAATTACATCATTCATAAGACCAACACTTGAATATGCAGCAGTAGTATGGAACTCACACTTGAAAAAACATGTCAAAAAGATTGAAAAAGTACAAAGAGCAGCAACAAGATGGGTTCCCAGCCTGAGAGACCTTAATTATGAAGAGAGGCTGAACAAGTTAAATTTACCAACTTTAGAGAAGAGAAGAAAAAGAGGCAATATGATCATGCTATATAAATGTGTTGAAGGAAAAGAGAAAATTGATAGTACGGAGTACATAATACCTAAACAATCAGCTTCAAGAGGACACAGCAAAAAATTATATAAGAAAAGTTTAAAGAAAGACGTGAGAAAGTTTAGTTTTCCACACAGAGCAATAGATCAGTGGAATACATTGCTAGAAGAAGTAGTGTGTACCAACAGTATTCACAAATTTAAAGATAAATATGATGAAACAGTATTAAAAGACGGGACATTACGAGCTTGACTCATTCCTGTAACAATACAATTAGGTAAGAACACACAC
>CM035188.1:11935870-11953484 GCA_020233015.1 Callinectes sapidus | reverse complement strand
CACACACACACACACACACACACACACACACACTAACAAAACCACATAGTGTAGTGGTTAGCACGCTCGACTCACAACCGAGAGGGCCTGGGTTCGAGTCCTGGGTGTGGTGAAGCAAATGGGCAAACCTCTTAACGTGTATCTAGCCCCTGTTTACCCAGCAGCAAGTAGGTATGGGATGTTACGCGAGGGGTTGTGGCCTCGCTGTCCCGGTGTGTAGTGTATGATGTGGTTATAGCCGTACCCAAAGATTGGTCTATGAGCTCTGAGCTCGCTCTGTAGGGAAAAGGCTGGCTGGGTGACCAGCAGGCAAACCACAGCAGTGAATACACACATACAAGATTTTCTTCAAAGGGAGATTGCCCTGACTGTTTCAGTCATAAGACATGACTGAATGATATTGTTTGATTTTTTTGTGTGTTGGAGGATACTGAAAAGCCAATGTTAGGGAATGTACGTATAAGAAACTTAAAACCTTGCCACAAAATTTATATTAAAGTGAAATGAAACACGTCCTTCCAAGAGAATATTTACCTAGGCAAAATACTTTGTGAATATATAATACCAAGTCCTACCACTTGTACATTTCAGTATAGTCACTTTATGAATACTCACTACCATGTGCTTCTTATAAGTTGAGCCAAACTTTTGAAACTAGTTTGAGTAATATATATGCTGTATTTTTACTTTTATCTGCAAGAATGATAAGTATTTTCTAGCTTGAGGGATATGTTTCCTGTAAAACAAATGTAATATTTAAAATATCTTTGATTCCTTGTGTCAAGGCACATAACTTTTGTTTAGAAGTTTTGATACACAAATAATATCATCTTTATTATTCTATAAATTGTAGATGGTAAGTGTATGAAGTGGTTATTTATTTTATTTTATTTTATTATTTATCCATTCATATTACAAAAATACACAGAACATAATGGAGGTATAATAGGAAACAAAAAAATAAAAAATAGAAGACATTATTATGGTAAATGCTTGCCAGCAGCTATCCTGCTATCAATGGTTTATAAGAAAAATAATGATGAACATGACAGCTTAGTTAACAATATATTTTTCTTTTCTAAATCATTAGATTTTGTCATTTAAGATTTTGCTCAATTTTCCCATGTAAGATGTTCTAATACATACCTTTTAGTAAACCTACAGAGTAGGGTTATCTTTTGTTTTCTGGTACAGGATAACAATACTATTATTTTGCATATTTGAGCTTATAATTATGCAATATGCATATCTATGCATATCAATCTTTCTATTTCACTATGTCCTACCTGCTTGCCACAGAGCAACTGTTATCTTTTCTAAATTTTAACCTAAGCAACACATATCTGTCTTCTTTTTTTTCCTATTTCTATGCTTACCATAGCTATGCAGTCACCATAAACAAAAAATGCTGTGAATGCTACCTTTTGATATGACACTTGGATGTATATACTATATTCCATATTGCTTTACTATGAATTGACAGGTCACCAAGCTCCACATTATGGACCATGGTCTGTGTTTGAATGTTACACATGTTTTTGTACTTACCAGCCAGCCATTGCTGTAACTGAACTTCATTTGTTTCACATTTGTTGTCTTTAACTGTGCTTTTAATGTCACAATAATACTTCAGCTTCCATCTCACCTCAGTACCATGTGGTGACACTTCTCCCCACCATGCACTTACTGTATTGGCATAAATAGTATTTCTTTATTTTGAGCACATTGCATTAATATCACAGATTGTCTGTTATGCATATTTCTAAGCACAAATATATGCTGAAATATGTTAAAAAGTATGTAAATTTCACTAGTATTCAGTCAGTATTAACAACCTAGTGGAAAATAACACCACCAATAAATTATTACAAATGACATTATACATATGAATATATTTGCACCATTTGTTTATTAGTGTAGCTTTCAGAATATGTTAAAACCCGTTTTAAAGATAAAAAGCAATGTGTATGTGCATACACACACACACAAACACACACACACACACACACACACACACACACACACACACACACACACACACACACACACACACACACTGCCTAGTGTAGTGCTTAGCACACTTGGCTCACAACCAAGAGAGCCCGGGTTCAAGTCCCGGGCACGGCGAGGCAAATGGGCAAGCCTCTTAATGTGTATCTAGCCCCTATTCATCTAGCAGCAAGTAGGTACAGGATGTAACTCGAGGGGTTGTGGCCTCGGTGTCCCAGTGTGTAGTGTATGATGCAGTTTCAGCCCTTCCCAAAGATTGGTCTCGGAGTGCTGAGCTCACTCCGTAGGGAAAAGGCTGGCTGGGTGACCAGCAGGCAATTGCGACAGTGAATACATACACACGAGAAGAAGCTATCAAAATAGAAATGGCAAAGCTGGAACAAAGAAGAGAAAGAGGAGACTTGATAGCAATTTACAGAATCATAGACTATGGAGATGCTGATTAAGATCTGATAAAGTGAGACATGAGAGATTTAAGAGATATGGAAGGAAGATAAGAATTATAGTCACAGAAGAACAATGTTCCCATAGGGTATTAGATATATATAGTGGCCTAGATGAGAAAGTAATGTGTGCATTTAAGGTCATGCTAGACACCATGAAATATAAAGATTGGACAGCTTAAGCATAGCTTCCCTCTCATACATTGTAACTAGATAAATGCACATAAACACACACACACACACACATACATACACATGTGCACAAACACACACACACACACACACACACACACACACACATACACACTCACAAGTATCATTTAGTTATATAGATTTTTATTTAGGCAACTAATTTTTCACAATTATTCCACAGGCACAGGCGAGAGTTGGAAAAGAAGAATTTACTTTTAGAGGAGGCACAAACTCAAACCTCCTCCCCTGGTGGGTCATCAATCAAGTCAGGCTTCAGGAGGGTGTCAAACCTTCTCCAGGTTGTTCCAATGCCAATGAGTGTGCCTCGAAGGAGATCCGTCACAGTTCTCCAGGTGTGTATTTAGTATCAGAAAATTGTTACATGATAAGTATAAATCAGAAAAATGTTATTGAGACCATTTTAGTTTTCTTTTCCTTTTATGTGGAAACACTAAAATTTGGAACCTTCCTCTCTGTTTTCAGAGGTTAAGTAGTTAAGTTTATGGTTCTGCCCAGTTTCTCTCATACAGAAACTGAATAGTACTATAGAAGTTACTCTTCCCTTACATGAAGTGGCAAATTTCTGTTACAGGTGGATGGAGGAGGATCTAGCTCACGCCGTGCTTCCCGTGCTTCAATAAATGAAACTTCAACATCTCCTCGTGGTTCTTTCTTCTTTCCCATCTCACGTCGTGCTTCACGAGCCTCTGCCACTTCTGCTACCTCAGGAGCCTCAAACCCATCTTTAGTATCTGTACAGATCCACCAAGTTGGTGGTCATGACTCTCCCCATGCATCTCAAGGGTCTACAGAAGCCCTCAACACCGAAGCCAGCTGACGCAAGCCATCCCTGGGCCCTCCGTGATGCCCTGCCTCTGTGTTACATGTGCCCTTCAATACAAGCCACCACCTGTATAAGGACTGATGTTGGCAGCTAAAAATAATTGATAGTCTTCTAGTTGAAAGCTGATGACTATCAGTACAGTCTTTGCTTATACATAGTAATCAGGTTTGATTCCATGATCACTTGGTTACAAATGCCTGACTGGCCTTTACCAGTTTTTACCTATAAGCCTAACAGTGAGGCTTTTTGCGCTACGAGTACCCCAAGGAGAAGAAAAGAGCACTTTGGCTGCTCTGATTGTTACAACTTAGTATTTGCATAAGTTCCTGAAGCCTATTCCATGTTGAATATTGGCACATGTTGAAAGTAGGTAAGAAAGTGGGTTATTACCTTTGTCAGATATATTGGTATTGCTCATTTTATTGAATATGTCTAGTTATAGAAACCTAGTTTTATAAGCCAGTAAAAAGTGATATTATGTTATTTAAACTTCCTGAAACATATAAACAAAAAAATATCAAAGTGAACCGTTTTTAGAGTCAAATATTATCAGTACACTACACACTCTGCAAAAAAATATTTCTCTAATAAAGCCATAAAAAATCTCATAAACAGTGTATGTGTCATTTGTCACATCAATCAAATTTTGGTACTTTGGTAATTACAAAATGGAACTGAAGAAGGTAAATAAGATGGCATTTCATGACAAAACAGTAATATCTGTATCTGCTTAAAGGTGTTAACTTCTTCCACTGTCAAGGCTTGCAAACTGATCTCAGAAGATTAGATACAGAGGATCATTTTTTAATACAAAGTTGCAATTTTATGATGTGCCATTCATTGTTTGTAGATACAAATTTTTACAAACAGATAATGCCATTGAACTAAGATGTTATTATATGATGTTTGTTTTGTCTTATAGAGTTTTAATGACTTTTTTTTATACTCTAATATGCAGTGATTTTCTTATAGAAAAAACTTAGAGGCCCACTCAAATCAGAATCATTGTTTTACTGAAATAACTTACATACTAGCTGGTATGTTTAGCAGTTTGTTTGTTTAATTATCTCTTGAGTTATTTTTTTCATTTGTGATGTGCACCTCATCAGACATAAACGAGTGCTACGCAAGTGAATTCGTTACATATAGTATGATGAAAATGGCTGACAGATTGACTTTTCTAACAATGAGGGTCCTAGTCTTAAACAAAATATGCAGTCTCATAGTCATACTCTCCTTTATTTGTATAATTTCTGATTTTTAAACTGTGAAACTCCTTCAGTTCATATTAGTATCGTTGGCTGTGAAATGTATTTTTACATACACTCTTGATTTAATGAAAATCTAATTTCTATCAGAACCAAAAGAAATTCCAGATGATTCTGACTAAGAATAATAAATCGGAATGGGTTAAAATGTCATAATTGAAGGTGAGTTTCTCACTTAAATTTGCTTTCACTTTGCTTGTGTTACCTCTGCAAGGGTTAGGTGATCCAACCATCTTTTAACATTATGAATTCCAGCAAAATATTACAGATTTGTGAATATAAAGTTTATATACTACATTATGTCAGGCTTATTAATTTCATTCCACTCCACACTAATGGTTAAGAATGCATAAAATCAAAGTGTTCATTTCATGGCTGGGCTGCTTTCTTACTGGGAAATCCCTGAATTTTGTTTTAAGATTACGACCTAAAAATCATGTAAAATTACTCATACAAATCAATATTACAATACAAATATTGGAACTGATGCTACCTATATAGCATTTTTATTATAGTATGGTCAGATCAAATTTTGAGGAACAATTATGAATTGACTATAACTTCAAGAAAGATCATATTCATATTCTGAAACTGTCTTGTCTCTTATAATTCACTTCTTATGGTTTATTTTTTGATAAAAGTAGAGGTCATTTGAATCAAGAGTACATATATTGCATCTTATTAAAATGTTCACATTTCTATGGTCTTACAAGTGGATTTTTGCCTTTATAATGGTTACTGTTAGATATTTGAGGCCTTAAGGGTAGCTTACATGACCCTAATTGTTATTTTAAGTTGTTAAGGTTTGCAGCATAGAATGGTTTTTGTTTCCCAATCAACTAATTCAAAGGTTATTGTTGTGCGCATAAGAGTGAAAGCTATATATTTTTTTTTAAATCAGACTCAACAATGATTTATAATCTATGAAATTACACACACACACACACACACACACACACACACACACACACACACACACACACACACACACACACTAGAAAGCAAAATAATATTTCATAATCAGGAGCTTTTAGGCAGCCAATTTTGAGAACCTGACTGACTTCTTCATTGAAGCAAGTGCACTACTGTATGACTTGTTTGATGACATTTATCTGCTGTAACAACTTTTCTTTCCATAAAGAATAAAAGATGTGATAAAGTTGGAGTGGATATTAATAAATGTATTTTTATTTGCAAGAACGCATTAAACAACTTCTCCATATTTGTTTCATGAGAGTTAAAAGTTGGGTTTTTTTATATACATATATACATACAAACGAGTTAAGATGTACACATTTGGGGGATGAAGTAATTCACATGCTGATGTGTACAAGTTATAAACAATGACCTTTTGAAATCAATATTTGTTAGTAAATTATAGGTCTATAAGATTACACAATATGAAATCAGATTAATCTTGGATGTAAACTAATTTCTTTACACTTTTTAGAATTACAGTAAGATTGTGACCTGAGTGGGCTTTTAAAAATGTTAAAGTAAAAATGATCTTGAAAAAGAGAGAAAAAAAATATTACTTAGCAATAAGAATACTGAGGAATGCACATTTAATGTCATTGGCGAAAATGCATTACTTTGTCACTTAAATAAAGTAAAAAAAAAAAAAGCTCTTTTTCAAGGTCCTGCAATCATATACTTATAGGATTTATGGCATTTGCCTCATTATCCCTGCACATTGAGCATGGAACCATCGCGAAACAATATGCAAATAGAGTTATTTGTCAGTTTGTTAGCTTTGTTGTAGGGTGCCAAAAATTTGTTCATGCCATGTTATGAGTCAAGTTTCATGTACATTTAGTCAGTTTTATAACAGTTTTTTCTTATATCCAAAGAAAGATGATTTTATTAATCAAGCCATGAAACTTGACACATGTGGTCTTTGTTAGTATGCATTCAGTTTCACATTGTAGTTGAAATGTGCCAAAATGCACCAGCTTTTGAAAGACCACCTCAGAACTAGGAGTTATTTCTATATTATGTAATATCCTTGTATAATAATGATGTATATATTAACAGTTTTGTCTAATAAGTATAATTTGTTACTCTTGGCAAAGTGTAGCCAATTTGTACAGTGTTAGGAGACTGTCAGTTTTCAAGGCAGTTCGTCTTTAATGTTCTTGTTATAATTACTTGTTATTTGCCCCTACAAATACCAATAATGTTACCTACTTTCATGGTGCATAATTCAACTATTTATATTTCAGTTATATATAGGAATTTATATATTACTTGTACATGAAATATAAAACTCCATTTAGAAATATGATAGGTTTACTTATTTTCTCAAAAACTTGAGATATGTGGGATGAACAATGTCACATTTATTGTTAAGCGATCATTTAGGTATTTACTTTTCTCTCTCTCAAAACTTATCCCACATGAAAAGATTAACATTTTATTATGAGAAATGACCTGCAGCCTACTTTTTTTTTATATATGCATAAGTAAGATTATGTTATCTCATTAAATTAAGAGTAAATAATGTTGCCATGCCAGGTTGTTATAGGTAATTTTGGGTGATACGTTTCAAAGTTAGAGCAACATCTCAAATTACACAAAGAATATATATATATATATATATATATATATATATATATATATATATATATATTCATCTTTCTTTTTTTATGTCTTCTATGATTTCAAGTTATTAACCTCTACTGTATTGTCCAATACCGTGTTATTGTTCCTAAAATAATTTGGACATGATGTTATTAAAAATCAAAGGGATTAGATATTTTGTAGACTTTAGTCTGACACGTTTTAGCTGTGTGTGTGTGTGTGTGTGTGTGTGTGTGTAAGTGTATGTGTGTATGCATATGTGTGTGTGTGTGTGTGTGTGTGTGTGTGTGTATATATATATATATATATATATATATATATATATATATATATATATATATATATATATATATATATATATATATATATACGTATATATATATACTGTACTAATAATACTGTGATTTACAATTACGTCTTGTAAAATCATAAGCTCCATGTGACTACCAGGCCATGTTTATTATACAATATCCAACAAGTTTTAGGGTAATGTGGTCAGAAAGAAAACATCACCATTACTGCTTGGGAGCAGACAAGGTGGTAGAATGGGGATTAGTGTTTTGTATCAAAACACTTACATTAGTAACAACAGAGATTAAGTTTAGCATAGAAACATTGTAAATAATAGTTCATCTCCAGTCTCAGGTCATCATCATCTTATGATCATCATTCATATTCATCTCATATTAGTAAGAGTTTAGAGTATGTAGTGTTTTCTCCAAAGCCAGCTTGATTTATATTTTTTGAATTGCATATTTTTTTAAAGTTTTGTACATTATCAGTCAGTGGCATATGGGCATATGTTTTTGATTTGATGTTTCTAATTCTTGCAGTATTCAACTAAAGGTTTAAATACAAACATCACATAAGTAATGGCATACAAAGATTATTAAAATCTGCAGCATATCAAAAGTCACTATGTCAACATTAGAAAACCTGGGAAAGATGAAAACAGCAATGAAATATGCTGGTCCGTATGAGAGAAGTGTACTTTTTACTGCCTTACTACAGGTGACGTGTTGAAAGAAAATAAAGAAGCTCAATGTCTGATTGCTCCATTCCAACATGTTCACTTTTACTGCCTTCTTATATTTGCAAACCAGGTATTATCACTCTATATGTATGAGGCTAAAAGCTGAAACTTTCATTTCGTACTCTTACTTTTCAATAAAAATGGTCTCATGGTTTGAAGGTAGGTGCTAGTAGTATGTGATTCATATGTAAGTTTGAAGTCTAATAATTATTGATCATTTGGATTTCAGTTAGTAATGCATATAAACAATTCTTCTAATCTATTCAATGATTTAATAATGGTAAGAAATTGTAGTATATTTTGTTTCCATGGAATGAACATGATATGCTGAACAATATGTATTCCAGATATCAATGGACTATTGAGGCAGCTATAATCATACATTTATGTAGATCATTGTCTCAGTTTAGTATATCATGGTGCTGGATTTTTCTCAATATTAAACTTCTTGTTGTGTAGTAAAATTACAGATGTCAGCATCTTGATTTGTTAATCAGTCCAATTATTATGTATAGATACTGGCAAGTGTTCAAATTCAGTTTCATACAAAAAATACATGATTTTATAGGATGTAAGGTACCTATCATGGACCACATTTTGTACAACCTCTTGGCAATAATGCCCTAGACCAGCTACTGTGCACCTTTTAGCAACAACACATGCAATCAAATGGTAGTTGCAGTAGATGATAATACCAACAGTGATATCCTTTTCTGGTGACTCAGTAATTTCTGGTAAACTGATCTTTTCTTTCGTAAATTTTCTAGCAAACTTGTTTAAACCAACTGTGTTACTTGTGCAGTGAATAAAACTATAATATAATTAAAGAGAAATTTTCCAGATCATAGAATTGGTACTTGTGAGACATGATTTTAAAGAATACATATGTAAAACCTGACCTTTGCATGTGATAGATAGCCACATATCGCCTAGTGTACATGTAGAAGGAATAATACAGTGTTGGTGTTATGTGATACCTTGATAGTAATGCAGCAGTTTTAAAAACAATGTCAGATGGAAAATATTGATGGTGACTTAAGAAATGCATTAAATTTTATCAACACCACTGATGGAAAAATATATAAAGGAAAAAAATACATGAGAAAATAGTTATACAGGGCTGTACATGTGACCCTTTGCTTTTTAGCACAATCATATTTCTGTGATAACCTGTAGGAACCACTCTTATGTGGCTTCTCTCTTTAACTCACCTTGCTAGTTTATGGTGAGATTTCCTGGTTGTTCTTGTTCCATGATAAATTTATTTTTCCTTGAAAAATGTTGCTCCCAGTTAAGATCTGTCATCTCATGGACCCATTCAATCAAACTTCAGAGTGGTATAATATTAGTGTCAGGCTCAGTGATAGTAGTTATCCTTATTGATAGACAGTATTTTTATTGAATTTTGGCTGTTCTACAAACTACTTGTTATGAATTAGTTTTAAATTTTTATAATTTACAGACTGATGAATTATTGCACAGCTGCTCCACTCTTGATAAATAGCCATTCTGTGAGTAGACATGCAATCACTTTTCAAGTATGTCTAATTGTACAAGTAAATCACACTACTAAAAGAAATTATTACAATTAGTGATACATTTCTATTATTCATGTTTCATAACATTGTGAAATTTGGGGAGACTTTGTGATGAAGTATTCCTGACCAGTAACACAAAAATAAATATCTATATATCTTTGAATCTCATCAGTTCACTGATTTATATATCACACTGCCAGTAGTAGCTTGGCCATCTTTTTTTTAATGTAAGAATATTTTGTTTAAAGCCTATTATAGATTTATATAAAAGAGAAAAAGGAAAAAAAAAAAGGAAGCAGCTGTGTTATTGGTTTTCCTTATATCTTGTAACCAGCTTTGATAGGCATATGCATATAGTTAAGGAGTCTAAATATGTTGATTGATTACTGATATCTTGTATAATTTCCTATCCTCATGAATAAACCACCACTCTGCCTTAAACTTCACACATCAGACCACTTAATTATCATGCTCTTCACTTCACCAGCCTCCTCCTTGCCTTTTTACTGGTGACGTGAACTTGTCACCTCTTTAACCTTCCATATAGTGCTCTCATGTCTAGGTAGCATATAACAACTGTTTGTAAAGTAATATTGTTATAAAGAAAAGAATCACAATAAAAGTTATGATGTGTGTTGCATATTGTAACTTCCTGGCTGTGTAAAATTATTGCATACAATAGCAGAATAAAACCAGATTACATGGTCGACACCACTACAAATTCACCCGCCGCAGAGCCTTCTTACTTGAAGTATTTGATGATTGCAGTGGTGGAGGAGGGTGAGGGGATGCTTCGTAATTTATTTGGTACAGTACCTACCTACATGAGCGATGTCATTTCAGAAAGAAGTAAAACTATGAATGAATCTGCCTTCTCTATCAGTGATGATTTTAAATTGAGTGAACTTTCAATTCAAATTTTTGCATGTCATCAATTTTTATCAGTACCTTGCGGCCTCCGAACCCTCGTCACGAGTGTGAGTGGGCGTCCTGCTGACTCCCATTTTGAAACGTTTCTGCGTCGCACCTATACAACATTCCAAATACTTAAGTTACACGGGCTGTAAGGCTGATTGAATGGTTCCAGTAACACATTGCAAAGGTCCTTTACTATCAATAGGAGAAACAAAATTCTAATTTGCATTTGAAGAGTCGCAGTGACAAAGCACGGACCTCTTGCCAGCAGCCATAGTGTACTATACTGCCTTCAAGGTGAAGACTGATAAATAGGTAGCGCGGACAAAAACTCACCGAAAAATATTCGAGGACAAAAGCTCACAGAAAAATAAAACCGGTTCAGGATTTGAGTTGCATTTGAAACATGGTTCGACACAAATTAAGACATCTTACGATGCATTACGAAACATGCTTCGAAAAACTATCCTCTATTGTTCCAGTATTCAATTTTCTTTCACCATATCAGTAGCAATGGAGATCATCAATGTGTTCGCTTTTAAACTCAGCACTTCACTGATTAGAATAATTTATTCATTTAAAGTTTTTAATGTCTAAATATACAATTTAACTCTTCGGTGAGTTTTTGTCCTTCTAACTCATTTTGTGGTTAGTTGTCCGTTGAGTCTTTGTCCTACCTCCGATGAATAGGACTGATTTAGCCATCCCTGTCTATCTAGTCGTCTGTCACAGTTGGCAAGTTTCACGACCCAGCAAACTACTTTTTTTTATTATTATTCGCAATACTGTTTCCGAATGTTTCAGTGTCTCGTTCAGATCGACATTGACGGAACGTTACTGGAATGTTCAAGCGGATTTCCATGATTGCCGTGATAGGTCATCGAGAATTATGAACCTCCATAGTGGGAAAGCATACTGAGTTGTGATAGTGGCGAGTGATACTAGGAAGCCCCCGGCCTCACATGGGTCCCACTCTCACCACCCTCCCTCTGTCTTGTAAACACGACGCGTCTCCCTTCGTCACTTTTGTAAACATCTCTCTCTCTCTGCGGGCCACCACACATGCGCGCGCACGTCACCTTGCGATATAGGGCTCAAATGTGTGTAAAAGGTATTTTGGTCTGTGGCAGCGTCTGGTACGGGAAGAAGAGTGGAAAGGTGACTGATGCATAGTCATGAGTGTAGGATAGGAAAGTGATGGTGGTAATAATGAAAATTGAGATTGTAGTGATGATGGTGACTTAAATAACCAAGCACGATAACCGTTTACAGAAGTGTATTAGAAGAGAGAAAATAAGGAATATGGATGAAAACCAGAAGGAAGGAAAAGAAGCAGGTTTGTAATTAAGCTTTACGGTACTATTTGCAATAGATACAGACAGGATCCGGGATGGTGTTTGTGCCGTAATGAGCGTGTTAGATAGAGTAAATCAGGACCAACACATAGTCCTGGAGTAAATCGCCTCCCGTCTCCGCCGACGATGCTGACAGCGCCGTGTACGACGAGAAGCGCTGAAGCTTTGAAGAGGGCAGGATTAAAAGAATATTCTCTTAATCCTGGAAGAGGGGAGGGGGCGGAGGACGGCGACCCGGGATGTTCTGAGCGGAGAGTGACAGCGACGGGGACGAGATGGGATTGACCCGCCCATCATTAAAGTACTTACCTTGCCAACACAACACCATTCCCGATTGACTAAAACACGCTTACCTATGGTATATGTCGCATCAGATCTTGTTTGTATGAATCGCAAATGGTGTCCAGCATTGCGTGCCATACCAGTGGTGCCCCCTATGGCAGAGTGCTATATCGATGATACCCGGTATGGCACTTTCCTACTGCTTCTCTCTCTACCTCCCTCCTATCCACCACCAACCTTTACGAAAAATGATGAGTAACAATGGTACAGTCTTATAAGTATAACAGAGAACGAAATGTTTTGAAGCTCATAATGTGCGAAATGAATTTATGCAGTCAACATGCAGTGTGTTGCAACCACTCAGTCTATTATGCTGTTGTGTCGGGCAGGCCTGGCGGGAAAGTGGCGACGTTTGGTGACAAGCGAGCGGGTGAACGCAGTCAGGAGTTACGTGTCCCTGCTGGCGCTGCTCGTGGTCTACACCCTGCTGGGGAGTAAGGTGAGGGGTTTCTTTGGCCTAAGGAACAAGATGTAACGGGCTGCAGGTAAATCATACTTTTGACACCTTTCTCCCTCACAATCTTATCCTTCCTCCTATCCCCACTTCCAAGCGTCCTTCTCATTTCTATATTATTCGACCTCAGCTTCTACTTTGTCTCCAGTGGTACAGTGTTTCATGTAAGAGGGGCACTGGTCAAGGGAGACAAAATACCGAAATAAAGAGACTCAAAGAGAGCCAATTCTTAGGGGGAGAAGTAAGATAGAACCACGCAAAGGTGGAGGATAAGGAGAAAATAAAGTGTAACCAGACAACCTAGTCAAGACGAGTGCATTGTTGTGCCTGCACTGCCCTACCAAAGCTGTGTGTGCCCTGGTGGAGACAGCGTGCAAGACGATAACATGTCGCTGTAATGTCTTTGTAACCTCGCTTCAGATTTTCCAAGTGCTGGAGTCTTCGGCAGAGAAATCTAGACTTGATGAGGCCAAACTGAGACTGTCTGAGGCACGGCACGGCTTCCTGGACAGCGTGGAAAGGATGGGGGCAGTGCAAGGGGACGGGGAAAGAGAGAGGGTGTCTAACTGGCTGAAGAAGTACGAGGAGGCGGCGGAGGAGGCTCAGAAGGACGGGGCGTCACTCATCACAGACGCAAATCCCCGCTGGAATTTCCCTCAAGCCGTTTTCTTCAGCGCCACTGTTCTGACTACAATCGGTGAGTGAATGGGTTAGGTGTGACGATGTCAGGTTTTGGTTGCATTTCGGTAATTGAGATGCTTCTTCCTTTCACTTGATTATTGTTTCCTCCTCCTCCTCCTCCTCCTCCTCCTCCTCCTCCTCCTCCTCCTCCAGGTTACGGCAACATCGCCCCTGAGACAGCCTGGGGGAGAGTGTTCTGCATCGTGTTCGCCTTGGTGGGGATCCCTCTCACCCTGACAGTTCTCGCCAGCCTGGGCCACCCCCTCGTCTCCCTCCTGCCCGTGGCCACCATTGAAAGACTCCTGCCCAAGTAAATCTGTGTATTTTTCCTTGAACATTTCTTGAGGTGCAACAGCAGTACCATACGTTTTATATCTTAAGTGCTTTGAGTATAACTGTATGAGTGCTGTTGCTGTTGTGCTTGTTTCTTTATTTCTTACGTGATATGAGATTTTTACATTATGAGCAAGCAAGACGTTCTTAAGCACTCGCCTATTCGTCTGTGGCCTTATAAAATAATCGAAGTTAAGAGGTAAACGTATTTCAATGCTAATTTTTTAATGAATCCTTGCCACAGGGGCCGCCTGAAGACAGCCGTGACGATACTGGCAACTCTGAGCCTGCTGGTGTCCTTCCTTGCCCTGGGGGGCCTGCTCTTCATGTGGCTGGACTCCCGCACCTTCATGGAGGCCTTTTACTTCTGCTTCATCACTACCACCACGATTGGCTTCGGGGACATCGTGCCTGGTAAAGGAGAGTAAAGGACATAATTATGTAGATGTAAAGAACTGTACTCTGAAACACTTCTAAGACGCATCTCCACTATTTTTAAAAGTCTATAAAAATTCTAGATGAAGTTACATATGTGTTTCAAGGCTGTTTTTAAGATTCTTGTGACAAATTAGCAAGGTTTCTATATTATAAATAGGACAAATACCCAGCAATTCTGAATACTTATCTTGCCAAGTCCTGAGTCTATGGAGAAGCGATACAGTTCCTCAAAACCACGACTATTTTCTGAAGCCACAGAGATGATAAGCCGAATTCTCAGAAGTGTTTCTCCTGTTCATCATGCACATATGTTCTTTATCTGCCATTAGAGCCATAGAAAACACTCAATAGTATTGTGAAATCATCTTCTTTTATTTCCCATAGCATTGAAACAGTCTTTTTTTCCCCACAGCGTTGAGAAAAAGATTCATTTATTTTCCCGAGCGTTGAGAAACTTTTTTCCCAGAATCGACAGAGACGGCGTTCATCATTTGTTGCTTGGTGTACATCCTGGTGGGTCTGGCGCTCACCACCACCGTGATCGAGTTGGTGCAGCGGCAGTACGCCTCCTCCTGGTCTGAGATGAAGCAACTCACGGCACGCCTGCACGCCCTCTCCGGTCCTCTCGCCTCGGCCATGCGCAAGCTGGCTGAGGGCGGCGCTGGCGAGGTGGATCTGTGGCTTTTCTCTGTGTATTATGTATATTTATATGTATGTATGTATGTGTACGTGTATATGTATACGCGTATGTATGTATGTGTGACTGTGTCTGTATATGTATGTACAGTATATGTGCATGTATATTCTTGTACATTAATTTCTATCAAATTTGTCATGATAATACAACATGCTACTCAAAAGACCTTGACCTTGAAATGGGCTGCCACCTTTCAACTTATAACTACTTTAAAATGAATTTACATGCTCGTAAGTCATAATAGAATGTTTCAAAGTCTCTCTCTCTCTCTCTCTCTCTCTCTCTCTCTCTCTCTCTCTCTCTCTCTCTCCACGGCTGTTTTATTCAAGACCACATAGATGCTTATCCAGGTTCTCAAGGGTGTTTTCTCTATCAATAATATAGAAATCTTGTTAATATATCGTGATAACGGGAAAAAAAAACAGCTTTATAAACTCTTGTCACTAACATGAGCTTTTAAATAATGTAGTAGAGGTTTTTTGTTTTGGTGAATTTATTGCACCCGAGGGTGGCAGACTTTGTACATGTAATACAAATAACAATCTTAGTTATAAGATACTCGTGCCTCACAGAGCACACAGAGAATAAGGGGCAAGGAAAGGAAAATTAACACCCACCAAAATGTGGATGGTGAGTAAATAATATTTACTCACCATCCACATTTTGGTGGGTGTTAATTTTCCTTTCCTTGCCCCTTATAACAAGATTGTTATTTAATAACAATCTTGTTATAAGGTACTTATGTCTCACAGGGCACGCAGAGAATAGGGGACAATGTGGTGGAGGTGCTACGCAATAGTGTTTTGGGTCACGTAGTTAATTTTTATGTTCGTGTATGCGTTTGTCAGCCTGAGCAGCGTTTTGTTACAGGTTGAGATGGACCCGGAGTTGGTGAGAGAGCTTCGGGATCTTAACGTGACCCTGGCGGAGGTACAGCGGCAGGGGTCAGCGTCAGACACCTCAACCCCAGCCCAGCCAGATCCATGGGAGGCACTGCTGCTCTCCACGCTCAGCAAACGGCGCCTCAAGCTGGTCATGTACGAGAGTAATGTATAATTATCGTACTCTTCCTGAGTGAGGGGTTGGCGTCATATAGGACTCTCCTCCTGTCTGTCCCTTGCATCCCTCCACCACATCATCATAACTTTTCTCTGCCCTTTCCCAGAGTGAAAGGTTGGTACCATGTATGAGTCTCTCTCAGTTGTTTCTGTCCCATACATCTTCATCTGTGCCTCTCATCCTTTGCAGTTCTGCCACATTTCCATCCCTTAGTGCTGAGGGTTCCAAATTGAAGATATATTACCCCGAGCACGCCGTGTCCAGCATTGCGCACGTGTATTGACAATTTTTAAATAGTGATACGCTTTTTGCGGCGTATCGAGCAAGGTACCACCTTGAGATGGTTTGGGAACCACTGCCTTGGAGACGTACAGTAACACAGGAACTAATGTCTCTCCTGGTTTTGGTACACATGTTTGTTGGTTTCGAACACGCTCGACGCCCTGTGTTGCCTGCTAGTAAACCCTGCGTTGGTAGCATCACGTGTATCTTCTTAGATGTAAGATGTAGAATGAGATGAAAAAAAAAAAAAAAAAAAAAAAAAAACACGAAAAGTTATAATCATGTTTTCAGTATTGATAGCATCACATGTATTCTAAATGTAAGATGTAGAAAAAGATGAACCTATTAAATGTTATAACAGTGTTCTGGAATATTGTTTCATTGGGCGGTGTCACTTGCTTCGGTGCCTCGCGAGACCACAACACTGGGCGGGGCTTTGGTCAGTTGTGCTTGTACCGGTGAGGGAAGTGGGGCGTGTGGTTCCAGTACCTCCTTTGGGTAACTTCGCCCAGACACACAAGGTATGGAGACGTGAGGTTTACTTGAGCGAATGACAAAGGCGATAAGGTAATTCTGAAATACTTTCTCGACGCACTAACACTACTTTCAAAAGACCCAAGCTGAAGTGATACGCTTTTGTAGGGTTGTTCTACGAGTCTGCGTGCCCTGGCTTGTTTACGTCCCAATAAACTATATGACTCGCTGAACTAGATTGGAGTAATTATTTTTTTACCGCATTTGCTGATGTAGAGTAACGGAAACACTGTATCTAATCAACACACATGTGAAGAACAGGAAGAGGTGTAATTCATTATAACATCAAATGACCTTTGTAAATCACATCAAAGTTTCCCTTTCGAAGAGCCTGTTTTCTGATCTCGTGGTCGACTTCAAGAAATTACTATTTTTACGGTAAACTTCAGTAAATTGTTACTGTCTCGATGGGCAATCCATTTTACAATTATGTATGTAGCGTTGGGAAATATGTTTGAATATATACATTATATACCGTACTTGAAATAGCATATAGGCAAAGATCAAGAAAGAGGGAGTTGTAATATTTACCAACAGTTTAGCCCTTGTAATACCAGCAATTAAGCTCCCTCCCCCCCATCTCTCTCTCTCTCTCTCTCTCTCTCTCTCTCTCTCT
>CM035188.1:11878234-11930539 GCA_020233015.1 Callinectes sapidus | reverse complement strand
ATTCTCGATGACCTATCACGGCAATCATGGAAATCCGCTTGAACATTCCAGTAACGTTCCGTCAATGTCGATCTGAACGAGACACTGAAACATTCGGAAACAGTATTGCGAATAATAATAAAAAAAAGTAGTTTGCTGGGTCGTGAAACTTGCCAACTGTGACAGACGACTAGATAGACAGGGATGGCTAAATCAGTCCTATTCATCGGAGGTAGGACAAAGACTCAACGGACAACTAACCACAAAATGAGTTAGAAGGACAAAAACTCACCGAAGAGTTAAATTGTATATTTAGACATTAAAAACTTTAAATGAATAAATTATTCTAATCAGTGAAGTGCTGAGTTTAAAAGCGAACACATTGATGATCTCCATTGCTACTGATATGGTGAAAGAAAATTGAATACTGGAACAATAGAGGATAGTTTTTCGAAGCATGTTTCGTAATGCATCGTAAGATGTCTTAATTTGTGTCGAACCATGTTTCAAATGCAACTCAAATCCTGAACCGGTTTTATTTTTCTGTGAGCTTTTGTCCTCGAATATTTTTCGGTGAGTTTTTGTCCGCGCTATTTATCAGTCTTCACCTTGAAGGCAGTATAGTACACTATGGCTGCTGGCAAGAGGTCCGTGCTTTGTCACTGCGACTCTTCAAATGCAAATTAGAATTTTGTTTCTCCTATTGATAGTAAAGGACCTTTGCAATGTGTTACTGGAACCATTCAATCAGCCTTACAGCCCGTGTAACTTAAGTATTTGGAATGTTGTATAGGTGCGACGCAGAAACGTTTCAAAATGGGAGTCAGCAGGACGCCCACTCACACTCGTGACGAGGGTTCGGAGGCCGCAAGGTACTGATAAAAATTGATGACATGCAAAAATTTGAATTGAAAGTTCACTCAATTTAAAATCATCACTGATAGAGAAGGCAGATTCATTCATAGTTTTACTTCTTTCTGAAATGACATCGCTCATGTAGGTAGGTACTGTACCAAATAAATTACGAAGCATCCCCTCACCCTCCTCCACCACTGCAATCATCAAATACTTCAAGTAAGAAGGCTCTGCGGCGGGTGAATTTGTAGTGGTGTCGACCATGTAATCTGGTTTTATTCTGCTATTGTATGCAATAATTTTACACAGCCAGGAAGTTACAATATGCAACACACATCATAACTTTTATTGTGATTCTTTTCTTTATAACAATATTACTTTACAAACAGTTGTTATATGCTACCTAGACATGAGAGCACTATATGGAAGGTTAAAGAGGTGACAAGTTCACGTCACCAGTAAAAAGGCAAGGAGGAGGCTGGTGAAGTGAAGAGCATGATAATTAAGTGGTCTGATGTGTGAAGTTTAAGGCAGAGTGGTGGTTTATTCATGAGGATAGGAAATTATACAAGATATCAGTAATCAATCAACATATTTAGACTCCTTAACTATATGCATATGCCTATCAAAGCTGGTTACAAGATATAAGGAAAACCAATAACACAGCTGCTTCCTTTTTTTTTTTCCTTTTTCTCTTTTATATAAATCTATAATAGGCTTTAAACAAAATATTCTTACATTAAAAAAAAGATGGCCAAGCTACTACTGGCAGTGTGATATATAAATCAGTGAACTGATGAGATTCAAAGATATATAGATATTTATTTTTGTGTTACTGGTCAGGAATACTTCATCACAAAGTCTCCCCAAATTTCACAATGTTATGAAACATGAATAATAGAAATGTATCACTAATTGTAATAATTTCTTTTAGTAGTGTGATTTACTTGTACAATTAGACATACTTGAAAAGTGATTGCATGTCTACTCACAGAATGGCTATTTATCAAGAGTGGAGCAGCTGTGCAATAATTCATCAGTCTGTAAATTATAAAAATTTAAAACTAATTCATAACAAGTAGTTTGTAGAACAGCCAAAATTCAATAAAAATACTGTCTATCAATAAGGATAACTACTATCACTGAGCCTGACACTAATATTATACCACTCTGAAGTTTGATTGAATGGGTCCATGAGATGACAGATCTTAACTGGGAGCAACATTTTTCAAGGAAAAATAAATTTATCATGGAACAAGAACAACCAGGAAATCTCACCATAAACTAGCAAGGTGAGTTAAAGAGAGAAGCCACATAAGAGTGGTTCCTACAGGTTATCACAGAAATATGATTGTGCTAAAAAGCAAAGGGTCACATGTACAGCCCTGTATAACTATTTTCTCATGTATTTTTTTCCTTTATATATTTTTCCATCAGTGGTGTTGATAAAATTTAATGCATTTCTTAAGTCACCATCAATATTTTCCATCTGACATTGTTTTTAAAACTGCTGCATTACTATCAAGGTATCACATAACACCAACACTGTATTATTCCTTCTACATGTACACTAGGCGATATGTGGCTATCTATCACATGCAAAGGTCAGGTTTTACATATGTATTCTTTAAAATCATGTCTCACAAGTACCAATTCTATGATCTGGAAAATTTCTCTTTAATTATATTATAGTTTTATTCACTGCACAAGTAACACAGTTGGTTTAAACAAGTTTGCTAGAAAATTTACGAAAGAAAAGATCAGTTTACCAGAAATTACTGAGTCACCAGAAAAGGATATCACTGTTGGTATTATCATCTACTGCAACTACCATTTGATTGCATGTGTTGTTGCTAAAAGGTGCACAGTAGCTGGTCTAGGGCATTATTGCCAAGAGGTTGTACAAAATGTGGTCCATGATAGGTACCTTACATCCTATAAAATCATGTATTTTTTGTATGAAACTGAATTTGAACACTTGCCAGTATCTATACATAATAATTGGACTGATTAACAAATCAAGATGCTGACATCTGTAATTTTACTACACAACAAGAAGTTTAATATTGAGAAAAATCCAGCACCATGATATACTAAACTGAGACAATGATCTACATAAATGTATGATTATAGCTGCCTCAATAGTCCATTGATATCTGGAATACATATTGTTCAGCATATCATGTTCATTCCATGGAAACAAAATATACTACAATTTCTTACCATTATTAAATCATTGAATAGATTAGAAGAATTGTTTATATGCATTACTAACTGAAATCCAAATGATCAATAATTATTAGACTTCAAACTTACATATGAATCACATACTACTAGCACCTACCTTCAAACCATGAGACCATTTTTATTGAAAAGTAAGAGTACGAAATGAAAGTTTCAGCTTTTAGCCTCATACATATAGAGTGATAATACCTGGTTTGCAAATATAAGAAGGCAGTAAAAGTGAACATGTTGGAATGGAGCAATCAGACATTGAGCTTCTTTATTTTCTTTCAACACGTCACCTGTAGTAAGGCAGTAAAAAGTACACTTCTCTCATACGGACCAGCATATTTCATTGCTGTTTTCATCTTTCCCAGGTTTTCTAATGTTGACATAGTGACTTTTGATATGCTGCAGATTTTAATAATCTTTGTATGCCATTACTTATGTGATGTTTGTATTTAAACCTTTAGTTGAATACTGCAAGAATTAGAAACATCAAATCAAAAACATATGCCCATATGCCACTGACTGATAATGTACAAAACTTTAAAAAAATATGCAATTCAAAAAATATAAATCAAGCTGGCTTTGGAGAAAACACTACATACTCTAAACTCTTACTAATATGAGATGAATATGAATGATGATCATAAGATGATGATGACCTGAGACTGGAGATGAACTATTATTTACAATGTTTCTATGCTAAACTTAATCTCTGTTGTTACTAATGTAAGTGTTTTGATACAAAACACTAATCCCCATTCTACCACCTTGTCTGCTCCCAAGCAGTAATGGTGATGTTTTCTTTCTGACCACATTACCCTAAAACTTGTTGGATATTGTATAATAAACATGGCCTGGTAGTCACATGGAGCTTATGATTTTACAAGACGTAATTGTAAATCACAGTATTATTAGTACAGTATATATATATACGTATATATATATATATATATATATATATATATATATATATATATATATATATATATATATATATATATATATATATATATACACACACACACACACACACACACACACACACATATGCATACACACATACACTTACACACACACACACACACACACACACACACAGCTAAAACGTGTCAGACTAAAGTCTACAAAATATCTAATCCCTTTGATTTTTAATAACATCATGTCCAAATTATTTTAGGAACAATAACACGGTATTGGACAATACAGTAGAGGTTAATAACTTGAAATCATAGAAGACATAAAAAAAGAAAGATGAATATATATATATATATATATATATATATATATATATATATATATATATATTCTTTGTGTAATTTGAGATGTTGCTCTAACTTTGAAACGTATCACCCAAAATTACCTATAACAACCTGGCATGGCAACATTATTTACTCTTAATTTAATGAGATAACATAATCTTACTTATGCATATATAAAAAAAAAGTAGGCTGCAGGTCATTTCTCATAATAAAATGTTAATCTTTTCATGTGGGATAAGTTTTGAGAGAGAGAAAAGTAAATACCTAAATGATCGCTTAACAATAAATGTGACATTGTTCATCCCACATATCTCAAGTTTTTGAGAAAATAAGTAAACCTATCATATTTCTAAATGGAGTTTTATATTTCATGTACAAGTAATATATAAATTCCTATATATAACTGAAATATAAATAGTTGAATTATGCACCATGAAAGTAGGTAACATTATTGGTATTTGTAGGGGCAAATAACAAGTAATTATAACAAGAACATTAAAGACGAACTGTCTTGAAAACTGACAGTCTCCTAACACTGTACAAATTGGCTACACTTTGCCAAGAGTAACAAATTATACTTATTAGACAAAACTGTTAATATATACATCATTATTATACAAGGATATTACATAATATAGAAATAACTCCTAGTTCTGAGGTGGTCTTTCAAAAGCTGGTGCATTTTGGCACATTTCAACTACAATGTGAAACTGAATGCATACTAACAAAGACCACATGTGTCAAGTTTCATGGCTTGATTAATAAAATCATCTTTCTTTGGATATAAGAAAAAACTGTTATAAAACTGACTAAATGTACATGAAACTTGACTCATAACATGGCATGAACAAATTTTTGGCACCCTACAACAAAGCTAACAAACTGACAAATAACTCTATTTGCATATTGTTTCGCGATGGTTCCATGCTCAATGTGCAGGGATAATGAGGCAAATGCCATAAATCCTATAAGTATATGATTGCAGGACCTTGAAAAAGAGCTTTTTTTTTTTTTACTTTATTTAAGTGACAAAGTAATGCATTTTCGCCAATGACATTAAATGTGCATTCCTCAGTATTCTTATTGCTAAGTAATATTTTTTTTCTCTCTTTTTCAAGATCATTTTTACTTTAACATTTTTAAAAGCCCACTCAGGTCACAATCTTACTGTAATTCTAAAAAGTGTAAAGAAATTAGTTTACATCCAAGATTAATCTGATTTCATATTGTGTAATCTTATAGACCTATAATTTACTAACAAATATTGATTTCAAAAGGTCATTGTTTATAACTTGTACACATCAGCATGTGAATTACTTCATCCCCCAAATGTGTACATCTTAACTCGTTTGTATGTATATATGTATATAAAAAAACCCAACTTTTAACTCTCATGAAACAAATATGGAGAAGTTGTTTAATGCGTTCTTGCAAATAAAAATACATTTATTAATATCCACTCCAACTTTATCACATCTTTTATTCTTTATGGAAAGAAAAGTTGTTACAGCAGATAAATGTCATCAAACAAGTCATACAGTAGTGCACTTGCTTCAATGAAGAAGTCAGTCAGGTTCTCAAAATTGGCTGCCTAAAAGCTCCTGATTATGAAATATTATTTTGCTTTCTAGTGTGTGTGTGTGTGTGTGTGTGTGTGTGTGTGTGTGTGTGTGTGTGTGTGTGTGTGTGTGTGTAATTTCATAGATTATAAATCATTGTTGAGTCTGATTAAAAAAAAAAATATATAGCTTTCACTCTTATGCGCACAACAATAACCTTTGAATTAGTTGATTGGGAAACAAAAAACATTCTATGCTGCAAACCTTAACAACTTAAAATAACAATTAGGGTCATGTAAGCTACCCTTAAGGCCTCAAATATCTAACAGTAACCATTATAAAGGCAAAAATCCACTTGTAAGACCATAGAAATGTGAACATTTTAATAAGATGCAATATATGTACTCTTGATTCAAATGACCTCTACTTTTATCAAAAAATAAACCATAAGAAGTGAATTATAAGAGACAAGACAGTTTCAGAATATGAATATGATCTTTCTTGAAGTTATAGTCAATTCATAATTGTTCCTCAAAATTTGATCTGACCATACTATAATAAAAATGCTATATAGGTAGCATCAGTTCCAATATTTGTATTGTAATATTGATTTGTATGAGTAATTTTACATGATTTTTAGGTCGTAATCTTAAAACAAAATTCAGGGATTTCCCAGTAAGAAAGCAGCCCAGCCATGAAATGAACACTTTGATTTTATGCATTCTTAACCATTAGTGTGGAGTGGAATGAAATTAATAAGCCTGACATAATGTAGTATATAAACTTTATATTCACAAATCTGTAATATTTTGCTGGAATTCATAATGTTAAAAGATGGTTGGATCACCTAACCCTTGCAGAGGTAACACAAGCAAAGTGAAAGCAAATTTAAGTGAGAAACTCACCTTCAATTATGACATTTTAACCCATTCCGATTTATTATTCTTAGTCAGAATCATCTGGAATTTCTTTTGGTTCTGATAGAAATTAGATTTTCATTAAATCAAGAGTGTATGTAAAAATACATTTCACAGCCAACGATACTAATATGAACTGAAGGAGTTTCACAGTTTAAAAATCAGAAATTATACAAATAAAGGAGAGTATGACTATGAGACTGCATATTTTGTTTAAGACTAGGACCCTCATTGTTAGAAAAGTCAATCTGTCAGCCATTTTCATCATACTATATGTAACGAATTCACTTGCGTAGCACTCGTTTATGTCTGATGAGGTGCACATCACAAATGAAAAAAATAACTCAAGAGATAATTAAACAAACAAACTGCTAAACATACCAGCTAGTATGTAAGTTATTTCAGTAAAACAATGATTCTGATTTGAGTGGGCCTCTAAGTTTTTTCTATAAGAAAATCACTGCATATTAGAGTATAAAAAAAAGTCATTAAAACTCTATAAGACAAAACAAACATCATATAATAACATCTTAGTTCAATGGCATTATCTGTTTGTAAAAATTTGTATCTACAAACAATGAATGGCACATCATAAAATTGCAACTTTGTATTAAAAAATGATCCTCTGTATCTAATCTTCTGAGATCAGTTTGCAAGCCTTGACAGTGGAAGAAGTTAACACCTTTAAGCAGATACAGATATTACTGTTTTGTCATGAAATGCCATCTTATTTACCTTCTTCAGTTCCATTTTGTAATTACCAAAGTACCAAAATTTGATTGATGTGACAAATGACACATACACTGTTTATGAGATTTTTTATGGCTTTATTAGAGAAATATTTTTTTGCAGAGTGTGTAGTGTACTGATAATATTTGACTCTAAAAACGGTTCACTTTGATATTTTTTTGTTTATATGTTTCAGGAAGTTTAAATAACATAATATCACTTTTTACTGGCTTATAAAACTAGGTTTCTATAACTAGACATATTCAATAAAATGAGCAATACCAATATATCTGACAAAGGTAATAACCCACTTTCTTACCTACTTTCAACATGTGCCAATATTCAACATGGAATAGGCTTCAGGAACTTATGCAAATACTAAGTTGTAACAATCAGAGCAGCCAAAGTGCTCTTTTCTTCTCCTTGGGGTACTCGTAGCGCAAAAAGCCTCACTGTTAGGCTTATAGGTAAAAACTGGTAAAGGCCAGTCAGGCATTTGTAACCAAGTGATCATGGAATCAAACCTGATTACTATGTATAAGCAAAGACTGTACTGATAGTCATCAGCTTTCAACTAGAAGACTATCAATTATTTTTAGCTGCCAACATCAGTCCTTATACAGGTGGTGGCTTGTATTGAAGGGCACATGTAACACAGAGGCAGGGCATCACGGAGGGCCCAGGGATGGCTTGCGTCAGCTGGCTTCGGTGTTGAGGGCTTCTGTAGACCCTTGAGATGCATGGGGAGAGTCATGACCACCAACTTGGTGGATCTGTACAGATACTAAAGATGGGTTTGAGGCTCCTGAGGTAGCAGAAGTGGCAGAGGCTCGTGAAGCACGACGTGAGATGGGAAAGAAGAAAGAACCACGAGGAGATGTTGAAGTTTCATTTATTGAAGCACGGGAAGCACGGCGTGAGCTAGATCCTCCTCCATCCACCTGTAACAGAAATTTGCCACTTCATGTAAGGGAAGAGTAACTTCTATAGTACTATTCAGTTTCTGTATGAGAGAAACTGGGCAGAACCATAAACTTAACTACTTAACCTCTGAAAACAGAGAGGAAGGTTCCAAATTTTAGTGTTTCCACATAAAAGGAAAAGAAAACTAAAATGGTCTCAATAACATTTTTCTGATTTATACTTATCATGTAACAATTTTCTGATACTAAATACACACCTGGAGAACTGTGACGGATCTCCTTCGAGGCACACTCATTGGCATTGGAACAACCTGGAGAAGGTTTGACACCCTCCTGAAGCCTGACTTGATTGATGACCCACCAGGGGAGGAGGTTTGAGTTTGTGCCTCCTCTAAAAGTAAATTCTTCTTTTCCAACTCTCGCCTGTGCCTGTGGAATAATTGTGAAAAATTAGTTGCCTAAATAAAAATCTATATAACTAAATGATACTTGTGAGTGTGTATGTGTGTGTGTGTGTGTGTGTGTGTGTGTGTGTGTTTGTGCACATGTGTATGTATGTGTGTGTGTGTGTGTGTTTATGTGCATTTATCTAGTTACAATGTATGAGAGGGAAGCTATGCTTAAGCTGTCCAATCTTTATATTTCATGGTGTCTAGCATGACCTTAAATGCACACATTACTTTCTCATCTAGGCCACTATATATATCTAATACCCTATGGGAACATTGTTCTTCTGTGACTATAATTCTTATCTTCCTTCCATATCTCTTAAATCTCTCATGTCTCACTTTATCAGATCTTAATCAGCATCTCCATAGTCTATGATTCTGTAAATTGCTATCAAGTCTCCTCTTTCTCTTCTTTGTTCCAGCTTTGCCATTTCTATTTTGATAGCTTCTTCTCGTGTGTATGTATTCACTGTCGCAATTGCCTGCTGGTCACCCAGCCAGCCTTTTCCCTACGGAGTGAGCTCAGCACTCCGAGACCAATCTTTGGGAAGGGCTGAAACTGCATCATACACTACACACTGGGACACCGAGGCCACAACCCCTCGAGTTACATCCTGTACCTACTTGCTGCTAGATGAATAGGGGCTAGATACACATTAAGAGGCTTGCCCATTTGCCTCGCCGTGCCCGGGACTTGAACCCGGGCTCTCTTGGTTGTGAGCCAAGTGTGCTAAGCACTACACTAGGCAGTGTGTGTGTGTGTGTGTGTGTGTGTGTGTGTGTGTGTGTGTGTGTGTGTGTGTGTGTGTGTGTGTGTTTGTGTGTGTGTGTATGCACATACACATTGCTTTTTATCTTTAAAACGGGTTTTAACATATTCTGAAAGCTACACTAATAAACAAATGGTGCAAATATATTCATATGTATAATGTCATTTGTAATAATTTATTGGTGGTGTTATTTTCCACTAGGTTGTTAATACTGACTGAATACTAGTGAAATTTACATACTTTTTAACATATTTCAGCATATATTTGTGCTTAGAAATATGCATAACAGACAATCTGTGATATTAATGCAATGTGCTCAAAATAAAGAAATACTATTTATGCCAATACAGTAAGTGCATGGTGGGGAGAAGTGTCACCACATGGTACTGAGGTGAGATGGAAGCTGAAGTATTATTGTGACATTAAAAGCACAGTTAAAGACAACAAATGTGAAACAAATGAAGTTCAGTTACAGCAATGGCTGGCTGGTAAGTACAAAAACATGTGTAACATTCAAACACAGACCATGGTCCATAATGTGGAGCTTGGTGACCTGTCAATTCATAGTAAAGCAATATGGAATATAGTATATACATCCAAGTGTCATATCAAAAGGTAGCATTCACAGCATTTTTTGTTTATGGTGACTGCATAGCTATGGTAAGCATAGAAATAGGAAAAAAAAGAAGACAGATATGTGTTGCTTAGGTTAAAATTTAGAAAAGATAACAGTTGCTCTGTGGCAAGCAGGTAGGACATAGTGAAATAGAAAGATTGATATGCATAGATATGCATACTGCATAATTATAAGCTCAAATATGCAAAATAATAGTATTGTTATCCTGTACCAGAAAACAAAAGATAACCCTACTCTGTAGGTTTACTAAAAGGTATGTATTAGAACATCTTACATGGGAAAATTGAGCAAAATCTTAAATGACAAAATCTAATGATTTAGAAAAGAAAAATATATTGTTAACTAAGCTGTCATGTTCATCATTATTTTTCTTATAAACCATTGATAGCAGGATAGCTGCTGGCAAGCATTTACCATAATAATGTCTTCTATTTTTTATTTTTTTGTTTCCCATTATACCTCCATTATGTTCTGTGTATTTTTGTAATATGAATGGATAAATAATAAAATAAAATAAAATAAATAACCACTTCATACACTTACCATCTACAATTTATAGAATAATAAAGATGATATTATTTGTGTATCAAAACTTCTAAACAAAAGTTATGTGCCTTGACACAAGGAATCAAAGATATTTTAAATATTACATTTGTTTTACAGGAAACATATCCCTCAAGCTAGAAAATACTTATCATTCTTGCAGATAAAAGTAAAAATACAGCATATATATTACTCAAACTAGTTTCAAAAGTTTGGCTCAACTTATAAGAAGCACATGGTAGTGAGTATTCATAAAGTGACTATACTGAAATGTACAAGTGGTAGGACTTGGTATTATATATTCACAAAGTATTTTGCCTAGGTAAATATTCTCTTGGAAGGACGTGTTTCATTTCACTTTAATATAAATTTTGTGGCAAGGTTTTAAGTTTCTTATACGTACATTCCCTAACATTGGCTTTTCAGTATCCTCCAACACACAAAAAAATCAAACAATATCATTCAGTCATGTCTTATGACTGAAACAGTCAGGGCAATCTCCCTTTGAAGAAAATCTTGTATGTGTGTATTCACTGCTGTGGTTTGCCTGCTGGTCACCCAGCCAGCCTTTTCCCTACAGAGCGAGCTCAGAGCTCATAGACCAATCTTTGGGTACGGCTATAACCACATCATACACTACACACCGGGACAGCGAGGCCACAACCCCTCGCGTAACATCCCATACCTACTTGCTGCTGGGTAAACAGGGGCTAGATACACGTTAAGAGGTTTGCCCATTTGCTTCACCACACCCAGGACTCGAACCCAGGCCCTCTCGGTTGTGAGTCGAGCGTGCTAACCACTACACTATGTGGTTTTGTTAGTGTGTGTGTGTGTGTGTGTGTGTGTGTGTGTGTGTGTGTGTGTGTGTGTGTGTGTGTGTGTGTGTGTGTGTTGTGTATGTATGTTTGTCATATCACAGTTAGCGTATGATTTGGACTAACTTCAAAATTGCATACTTTACTAAAAACTTCAAAATTGCATACTTTACTAAAATTACAAATGGAGGAATACCGATTTAAGCCCAGTTTACTTTTGAGAGAGAGAGAGAGAGAGAGAGAGAGAGAGAGAGAGAGAGAGAGAGAGAGAGAGAGAGAGAGAGAGAGAGAGAGAGAGAGAGAGAGAGAGAGAGAGAGAGAGAGAGAGAGAGATGAATAAATTATATCATGCAAGCCAATTTTTATGGCTTAGATATTTTCAGCATCCTTCTTATATCACTCCTGTACACTGTTTTAGCTGAGCTTGTGTCCATTAGTGATTTAGAATATAAAGCAAATAACACTTAGTTGAATGTTGCATTGCTTCAACTTCTACTTATATCTACATTAAGTGTTGATTTTTAACTGTGAAGAACATTTTGTAATACAGCAGCAACACCACATCAATGTAGAATGTAAAAAAAATCTTTTACACTGCGGAGGATGGCAGGTATTAATCTAGGTACTGGAGCTGCAAGCCAGCCTCATCTTGCGTGTCTCCAGAAGAGTGCACTGTATCCTCATTTCTTGTCATCCTTCTGTAATTTACCATTATAGTGATAGTCTGGTTGATCACTTCAAATATAAGAATAAAATTCAATATTATGTATACCTCAATAATATTACCCATTTTAATACTGTAGCAGAGAACAACTGAATAGAGTACATTTTCATGTGTAGCAAATTTATATTTGTAAATCAATACATGAGGAGTACTGTTTTAGAAGTGTATCCCACGCTTATAAATGTGGAACTGCAGATGAACATATGGATATAAACTTCCACAATTGTAGATACAAATATTCAGTTTGTTTTAATGGATGAAAATATGAGATATCTTGCATTAGAAGGGCTATCCATGCCATCCTGGCCAAATATGAGAAAACTGTATCTAGCACTCTACTGAGTTCTTAATCTTTATCCTGGATTGCATGAGTGTTCCATCAGTAAGATTAGAAATCTACACAAGGAGAGAATAATTTTTTGCCTAGTTGACCATCAACGCTGGCACAAAATAGTTCTGATGAATATTTCTTATTAAAAAGGCTGTTCATCTAGGATGAGTTGTATTTACTTACAATGGAATAGAGGACAATTTTTCAAGTGCTATGACAGTAACTGTTAATATTGCCATCACATGCAAATTTTCATGAAAAGGAGATAAAAGCACAGAATATCCATGTGTTTTAAAATAATATGGATTTTTGTTGATATAGAGACCTGTTATTCGTCCACTATATATATATATATATATATATATATATATATATATATATATATATATATATATATATATTCAAATTTTGCATACTACAGCTACACACACACACACACACACACACACACACATACACACACACACACACACACACACACACTCAGGAAGGACTGCCAACCATCTGCTGCTGCTGTTGTTGAAGAGAAAGCATCCAACAGAAAGATTTGTACTGTCCTTTTATGTACATTGAATTTCTGCTCTAGAAGGAAAGGTGAGAGTGTTGAATATTTGACTGATTTACCTGGTACTTTGGTATTAGAGAGAGAGAGAGAGAGAGAGAGAGAGAGAGAGAGAGAGAGAGAGAGAGAGAGAGAGAGAGAGAGAGAGAGAAGATAGAAGAGAGGAGAATGTATCATGCACCAGTTCTCTGTTTGGCACTGATGTTTAGTATGAAACCATGCAGCCATGAATTTGTGCAATTCTGCTTCCTGAGGTTTCATGCCTTTAATATGTGAATCTTGGCAAAAGTCAAACACAAGAATACAGTAATCCCTTGATAAAAGGAACTTCATCATTCTGAATGTTTAATCTAAACTAGTCTTGATTTATTAAAAGGCAAACTGGTCAGTAGTGAGAGACCGAGGCAGGGGTGGCTGAATAGAGAGTATTTACAAAACAAATTTGGTGGTTGTGGAGGATGTTTTAGTGCCAAACAAAAGTTAATCATCCGCATCCTATGAACCTCTTGAATTTGTGCCTGGCTGTCTCTATGCATAGAAATTTCTTAATGTAAATTTCTATGGTTTGCACAGTAAAATAATGCAGTATATTACATTAGGTAAACATACAGTATATATCATACAGGATCAAAGAGTCTTTAGGTAATGTACATCACATTGAGTTAAGGCTTTAATAGTTAATACATTAAAACAAATTTTAGTGTAGGCAGTGGACATATGACACTTTGCACAACTCAAGCTGCTGGAGAAACTGACCCCTTTTCTCATCAATCACTTCAGTTTATTTAGGGATTACTATACTGAGTTTTGTATGACTTAATAAGGTAAGCCATTCAATGAAGAAAAATTTGATTAAAATTTATTGTTACACTGCATTTAATTCTATATTGACTAAAAAAAAAAAAAATCTTATAGTGGGATGGAAAAGCTCACTCATAAAGAAAAAAAATCCTACTTTTGGGAAAAATGTCTCCCAAACAGCTAAATTTGTAAATCTTAAATAAAATTAAGTTAATCTACTTCAGCAAGGGGAACTAAGCAAAAATAACCTGAGACTATTGGGAGATGCATCTTTGAGGACAATGAAGTAAGTGCTACATGACAACCTCTGCCCTCGGGTACCAAAGCCACTGCGTATGTCCCCAGGTCCTTCTCACTCCTCAGCATATGTTCAATAGAGTTGCTTTTGCTGGGAAATGCAGTGTGAGGGATATGACTTGCTGGTAATCAATGTTGCAGAAAGTGCATCCTTGCACTGTCAGCCTTGCAAAACATCAGGTAGAAGGAAATCCACATATTTCAGCTAGGGAAATTAAGAAAATAACCAGAGACTACTGTGCGATGTGTCATTAGGAATTGAAAAGAATATTACATAACTTTGGGAAAAAGGACTTTAACACACATCTCAGCATCTTTCTCACTCAATAACAAACTGAGAAGTCTACTGGAAGTGCACTGTAAAATATGATATATGCCTAATTAGCAATAGCTTTTCTGGAGTGGTGTGTTGACTTACAACATGATTGATAACTGTATAGGCAGAAGGTGAGAAGTAAGTGCTAGATCCAAAATTCTTTAAATAAATAATCCTGGTGATTCAGCTTTAAAGAATATTATATAAAAAAGAAGTATTAAATATTGCTGAATGCTGCTTACTTAAAAATCTATTGCCTTATATGTTGTTAAAGTTTGTGCAGAGGGGTATAGTGATGCAGTGACAGGAAAATCAGATCTGATGAAAATCCACTCAAACTATGATGATTATTTAGGCAAAATGAGGAAAATGTTGTACTTGTGTTTCTATGAATGTCCAGAGAGTTTTGGTCACCATTGAAAGCCTCTCACGTCCAACTTGTTCCACCTTCAGGTCAATTTCTCAGTGTTTCTATAATACTTCTATGATGGTTGGAATCAAAGTGATTTTCTGCTAATGCATAATTAAAACTATATCACATATTGTGTGTGAATTTGGTGAGGTGATGAAATAAAGTAAAGAATCTAATATGTACTGTAGAATGCAACTGAAAATCATAACCAGCATATAACAAAACAAAAATCATATGAATGAGAGAAACATTTTAACAGGTGAAGGGTCAGGTCAGGGTGCAGTGAAGCCTAGTGGTGTCAGGCCATCATTCACTCATCAAAATAGAGGAAAATGGAAATGCTGTAGTCAGGGAAATCCTGGCCTTGACCGCAAACAGAGTAATATGGCAAAAGAATCTCCACTTAGGAGAATCCTGAGGAGAAAATGGAGCAATTGGGTAAGATACAAATATGAAATTGTATTCAGAGGAGCCCAACAGAAACTACAAAGTGGCAGAGTAAGTGGAGGGATTATATATTAGGAAAAGGTAAAGTATGCTAAGCACATCTCTCAGGAATACAGGTAAGGTGTTGCATTGATTATTTTAAATTGTGAAGGTTAATAAGGTTATAAATTATAGCTAGTTCACCAGGCTGGTCAGTGAAAGGCTGATGAAAGCCAAAGCTGGTGGAGAAAATCTAAGTCTCTCAGAATGTTCTCTGTGATGAGGAAGATGAGGAAGTGATCCAGAATGTGCTCTACTTTGGAAGTCAAGTATGTAGTTGAAGAATTTCCTAAGACTGAAGGGGATCAGTGAGTGATATACTGCAAGCAAATTCTAGACAGTTGTTTGCAAGTCTTTATTTTGAAAGATATTATTCTAATATTTCATGAAAGTTTCACAAAACTCAGTTTTCTTTTTAAGATATTAAATCCTGTCTGAGTGAATCATCTTCCCCATGTCATGTCTTTTTGGTGTATTGGTGCATCACTGCAATGTTAATTTTCCATCTTAACAATCTATTTTCCCCAAATATTTTCTTCTTTTTTATTATCTATATAATGTCTCCTTTTTCCTTAGAAAAAGTTGAGTTTTAACTACTATCACGTTTTTTTCACTTCTCTACTTCATGGGGTGTCTCTTACAATTGTCCTCATTTCTCTTCCTGTTAAGGAGTCTCTCATCCAGTTTAAGATACAGTACTTCCCTGTACTCCTCCCATACGCTGTATTTTCATATGACTCATTCATGTGGAACTCTGTTGAATGCCTTTCTAAAATCTAGATACACTGAGTCCATCCATCCATATCTCCCTTGTACATCACCTATTATCCGTGTATAGAAATTTTGCAAATTCGTTACACAAGACATTACATTTCTAAATCCAAATTTGGAGTTATTTATGACTTAATTTTCCTCCAGATAGTTCATCCACTTTTTTTTAATTACAATCTTGCAGATCTTTCTCAAAATACTAGTCAAGGGTACAGGTCTACAATTCGAGGCCTCGATTCTTTTCCCTCCTTTATATACGTATTGGGACTACATATATTTGCTCTTTTCCATTCCCTCACTACTTTCCCTTCCATTAATGAGCTGTTGATCACATCCCAAACTGGATCTACCAAATGTTTATTGCATTCTCTCTGTGTCCATCCTGACACTCCATCTGGCCCCATTGCTTTTCTTACATCCACCTCCTTTACTAGTATTTTGATAATTTCCTGTTTATGCACTATAATGTTTTGTAACCTTGTCTCTTCATCATTTGGTTCTACAAAATCTCCCTCCATATCAAATACCGATCTAAAGCTCTCATTCATCAGTTCACTCATTTCTTTCATTGTTTCATAAACCCTGTTTCCCTTAGTTATCTTAGTGATGGTGTCTTGGTTTGTTATTTTTCCATTTACATGCTCATAGAAAGCTTGGGTTTTTCTCCACACCTTACCACAAATTGTTTAAACTTTCTCTCCTCCTCTCTTCTTATTCTAATATATTTGTTTCATGCCTCATTATATGGCTTCCTATTTCTTTATTTTCTCTGCTTCCTTAATTTCTTGAAGCAGCATCCTTTTTCTTCTTAGCTTTTATACCATGTATGAAGTTTTCTCTTTCTGATGCATATCTTCTTACCCCATCACTGTACTTATCTAAGAAGATTTTGTACTTCTCTTGAACTGTCTTGCCTTGCATGATTTCTTTCCAGTTAATACTACCAAAATATTTCCTTAATCCTTAAAAGTTATCTTGGTGTGATCTAATCTTCCTTGTTTGTGTCTCTCATTTCATCTCAAAATTTTTTCCATTGGGCTATGCTGTTTAATGGTTGGAATATACCTAAGTATTTATTCACTGTTGCAGTTGCCTACTGGTGTGTGTGTGTGTATTTACCTGGTTGTATTATACAGGGTTCAAGCGGGGCTCATAGTCTCCTGTCTCCATATATCCAACATTTCCTTGAACTTATGTACATTGGTTGCTGTAACAACCTCCTCTTTTAATCCATTCCAGGCATCTACAATTCTATGTGGAAAATTGTACTTTTTTGTGTCCTTTAGACACCAACTCTTACTGATCTTTCTTGTGTGTCCTCTCATCTGTCTAGTTTCTTCTTCCATCATCACCAGGTTAGGCATGTCCAGCTTTTCCAAACCATTTACTATTTTATATAGAGTTATTAGATCTCTCTCTCTTCTATCTTGTAGAGTTGGCAGTCCCATTTCTTTTAATCTGTCTTCATATGTCAGCTCCCTTAATTCTGGTACTATTTTTGTGGCTACTCTTTGGATCCCTTCTAGTTTCTTTATATCCTTTTTTGCCTTTGGTGACCACACCACTGCTGCATATTCCAACTTCGGACGCACCATACTGGTTAGAATTTTTTTCATCACATCCTTATCCATGTAGTGGAAAGCCACCCTGATATTGGTTAACATTCTATATGTTGACCCAAATAGTTGATTAATGTGCCTCTCTGGGCTCAGTGTATCCTGTATCACCACCCCTAAGTCTTTTTCTTCCTTTGTCCTTGGTATTTCCTCCTGTCCCATCCTGTAACTCCATTTTGGCCTTCTTTTACTCTTGCCTAGCTCCATCACATGACTTTTCTTTGTGTTAAACTCCAGTTTCCACCTCTTACTGCATTCATCAATCTTGTCTATGTCACTTTGTAGCTTTCGACAGTCTTCAGTGTTTTTAATAACTCTCATTAATTTAGCATCATCCGCAAATAGATTCATGTAGCTGGTCACGCCGCACTGCATATAATTTACATATGTTAGTTAAAAGGATAAAAAATGCAGTAGTACTAGTCTTGCTGAAAATTATATATACTGCATATAATATATATAATGTAGTTCTATAATGATTTCTATTTCCTTGAGACTTCCATGTTCTTTAAAAATGCTCCTTTCACAACCAATAATTACACATTAGTAGACACCGGCATTGAACATTTCAAAGTCATCCATGTCGTGGATATCTATCAATGGGTGAATTTCAAAGTGACAGAATAATTATAGTTTGCATACTGTTAACTCCAGGACAATATTCATGCCTTTACCACTTATTTTGAATTCATTTTCACTATTTTTCTGCTGTGGAAGCCATTCTTGTGTTGTGCTGACATTTTGTGAGTTTTGGGCATTTAAATGGCTAAATTTCTTTTGTCCGACTATTGGTTGATAAGTGGCACTATGTAATGACATATGTCTAAGTCAGATCCTCCCAAAATGAAAAGGAGGATGAAGCAAATCTCTTTAGACAACTATTTTGTAAAACAGCCAGCACGCAAAAAAACACTATTACTATTACTATCATTATTATAATCATTACTATCGTTATTATTAATATTGCTATTTTTACAATAGATGCTACACACACACACACACAGTATAGGCAAGTATGGGATTAGAAAATAAGGGAGGAAGTAATAATGAGGAGTAAAGAGGAAAAAATCTAGGAGTGGTTATTCAAGATACTCTGAGCCCTGAACGGCATATAAGTTAGTTACTTGGCCCAAAATACAAGATGTTCACTGATATTAGGGTGACATTTTAATACATGGATAAGAATATGATGAAAAATCATAGTCAGTATGATACATCCAAGATTAGAATATGCACCAGTGGTGTGGTCTCTGAACATGAAGAAGGATATAAGGAAGTTAGAAAGGGTTCGGAGGGCAGCTACAAGGAGCTAAGAGACCAAACACATGAAGAAAGGCTGAAGGAAATGGGACTGCTAACTTTGCACGACAGAAGAGAGAGAGGAAATATAATAACATTTTTTGAAATAATAAGTGACATTGAAAAGATAGACAAACAGGACCAGGTGATGATGAAAGAAGCTGGACAGGTGAGAGGACACTCAAAGATCATGAAGAGTTTGTGTTTGAAGGACATTAGGAAGTACAGTTTTCCACATAGAACAGTGGATATTTGGAACAGGTTAAATGAGGAGGTTGTTACAACAACCAACGTGCATGAATTTAAAGAAGAGCTGGATCAAACACTGTGTAATACAAATATGTAAAACTCTCTCTCTGTCTTGCCACATATACAATAGAACTCATTCAATCAGTGCTTTCATTTTTTTATTTTCATTCGTTCACACACACACACACAAACATATGCCTATACACCATTCAAACTTTGTTTTCCACACAGTGTAAGTGCTTTTTTGTTTGGAGATATAGTGAGGGATCACTGTGTACTATTTATCATTGTTATTTGTTAAAAATTACTTTGATTTTGCATAAAATAGCATGTTAAATGACTTCAATATTGATGTTTTTCAGGTGTGGAATGGACTAACTAGATTTCCATTATTTTGAATGAGGAAATTTGTTTTGAGATATGAGTTTTTCAAGATACAAGCTAGGTTATAGAACTAATTGAATTTGTAATCTAAGATGTTCCTGTATATAAAGAAAATGATTAACACAATTAAGATAACAACAAAAATATGCACTTACTTTAAAAAGGCACGCCATGCCTGCTGAATTGTCTTTGCTGCTGAATCCATTTTCTTCCAACGTCTGGTTGAAGACACAATCTCCAGCTCTTTCCGTGTGGGGAACTGCTTCTTAAACTTCTCCTCCATCTGCATCTTGAGCTGAGGGGGGAACTAGGAAACTCTGAGCGTTAGTCGTCGGTAAGGCTCGCCTGAGGGTGCACTGTGCAGACACTGCAGGCGGCCGTGCAGGTGAGAGAGGGCTGGGAGGAGCAATGCTCCAAACACACAACTCAAGTGGAAAACAAAGAGATGGACAAATGTGTGAATTTACTTTCAAGGCTGATGAAAGTTTATAAAATGTACATATTCTAAGTACTGTGAAGGATTAGTCAAGTTATAGTTTTCTAAAGGTTTTGTGGAAAATACGTCCTTAAATATTGATTGGTGCCAAACAAGCAAGGATTAGCAATAACTATATAGGGCATACAAGTAAGTCATAATATATCTGAGATATTGCACTTAAAAAAGGAAATTTATGATATGTAAATATTAGCTTATGAATAATGGGAACATATAAGTGACTCATATGGCTTGTATTTTACAATGGCCAGTACTCTCTTTTTGTTAGGATTAATTATGATTGCTTCCATTTCATTATGTATAGAAAATAATGCAGATTTGTTTTTTCAAAACTGTAGGATGTGCAATTTACAACATCCTTGTTTTACTTATATTATTACTTTACTTTGTGAAGTATAGTTATCTTCCTGCATTCAGTACCATACCTTCAGAAAATGCTTCCAAGGCATAAGTGTACAATTTTGTTTAGTGATTATGAATTGTGATTTATAACATAACAAACACTGATGTATTTTCATAACAGTAAACTGGGAGATCCTGAGTGCACATGTTATTATGCACATTATTATGCACTATGAAATAAAATTGTTCCATAAAAACTTGATTGACCTGAAAAATATGTATAAAATAGACAGCATAAATACAGCTGAATGTACCCTCTATATCTATTTATGGTAGCTAATATAAGGAGAGGGTCTGTGAAGCAATATTTCAGAAAGTATGTAAATGTTCAACAGCAATACAAAGAATGAAACCAATCATCATAATAAAATGTTTTATGGTATGGTGGAACACGGCATTACAAACACCTTGGGTTACAAGCAATTCGGTAATTTGAGATATGAGCTGTAACACACTGAGTTTTTTTTTGTTTAGACTTGCAAACAAAAACTCAAGTTACGAGCCAGTTCCATGTTTACTGTTGTTATTTGTTGTAAAGACATTCCATATCCAATGTGCTCAGTTCATGTTTTTTTTTCACTGTGGAAGTAATTCTCAAGTTGTACTGATGTTTTGTGAGTTTTGTACAGTTAAATGGCTATATTTCTTTTGTCTGACTATTGGTTCAAAGCAAGTGGCACTATGTAATGACATAAGTCTAACTCAGATCCAAAACATTCAAAAAGGAAATGTAGCAAGAGACCACTGTAAATTATTTACCACTGCTAGTTGTAAAAAAAATCACTTTAATTGTGCACAATACACCATGTTAATTGATTTCTATACTGATATTTTTCAGGTGTGGAACAGATTTATTAGATTTCCATTATTTTGAATGGGGAAATTAGTTTTGAGGTATGAGTGTTTCAAGATATGGGCTATGTTATGAAACAAATCAAATTTGTAACTCAAGGTTCCACAGTATCTGAATTGTGTGTGAGTGTGTGTGTGTGTGCGTGTGTGTGCGTGTGTGTGTGTGTTATTCAAATCAGTCGCCTGTTGGTCACGCAGCCAGCCTTTCCCTATGGAGGGAGCTCAGAGCTCATGTAGACCGATCTTTGGGTAGGCTGTGTGTGTGTGTGTGTGTGTGTGTGTGTGTGTGTGTGTGTGTGTGTGTGTGTGTGTGTGTGTGTGTGTGTGTGTGTGTGTGTGTGTGTGTGAGAGAGAGAGAGAGAGAGAGAGAGAGAGAGAGAGAGAGAGAGAGAGAGGGGGGGGGGGGAAATTTTCTATTGTAATTGAGAATGCATAGAAGGCCTCCTTTTTTTATACTAAATAGCACATCCTCATATCTGAGATTACTAGAAATTACTATTGGAATACAGTACAAGGCTATCAAGTGTTATATCTGTTGGGTAGTGTATACAGCTATGCCTTGGAAGTATATGAAGTTTCATATACAATAGTTTATTTTCATTAATTACCAATTTTTCAAGATATGTTAGTATTTCTTAAGTAAATTCATGGCATTCAAATCATAATCACCTAAAAGAACGTCCAACAAATACAATGCAGGCACATGAATGTAATAAAATAGGTAAAGCAAACAAAGAATATGACAAAGAATAAGATTTGCTGAGCTGTAAAAAACCATGCAAATAAAAAATTAAGAGCTATAATATATTCTCAATGCTATTTACATAGTAAATTTGATGAACACTTTCACATTTCAAACAAGAAAAAGATAAGGTTGTGATGCTTCACAATTTCTAGGAGCAGATGTACCATGCATTTAACATAGATTCAAAATGGCTATTGACACACATTAATACACCCACAAATACTGCAAGCCAAACAGAAACAAAATGATGCAGAAGACAAGCAACTATGTGGTTAGAACATAAACACAAATCCAAACAAATGACATAGGAAAGGATATGGGCTTTAGCCTGCAGTGTTGCTTTTCATATATATTGATATACTATGTATGATACATACACATATGTGTACGTAAGTATATATATATATATATATATATATATATATATATATATCTCTATATATATATATATATATATCTATATATCTATTCTATATATGTACTGTATATATTATATATATAGATATATATATATATATATATATATATATATATATATATATATATATATATATATATATATATATATATATATATATATATATCATTCATAATCTAGCATTTACTGAAATAACTATAACAAACCTGAATTGAAGAATATCTGTAATATATCTTACTATCCTTTATGAATTGTGAATTACAATCAATATATTTTTATTAAAAGTTCAATGTGTAGATTTATGATCCAATAATAAAACATTTCATTTTATGGATGTGTTGATAATTTGATTTATTTAACTGAAATTAAAAATATTGGTACTGCAATCATGTAAATTATAACTTAAAAAAGAAATATGAGAATGGTACAATCTATCTGTACTACTTTCAATATTCATTATTTATGAATGATTTTGACTTATGAGGCCCACTACCTACATTATGTATTTTGTCTGCCATAATTTATGAATTTGATGGATACAATGAGCAAAGATATCTAAGAACATAAAAAAATAAACAAGATGAAAATAAAAATACTGTAAAATACAGATGAAAACACTAATTACTTTCATCTATATTAATTTACAGTTTCAAACTGTGAATCACTGGGTTTTATCCATATAATTATTGATATCTCAGTTTTCCACATAAAGTGCTATCTCTACAATACAATTACATTATTCCTGTTTATACAAGTGTTACTCAAGAAAAAAAATAAAAAAATAAAAAAATAATAACACTAATGAAAATATTGCTAAAAGAATGGAAAAATCTAAAGTTCTTGTACACGCACACTTTAATCAGCATTCACTGCATATGTATTTCATATTCAAGGATGTCATATTATTATTATTATTATTATTGTCATCATTATTATTGTTAATATCAGTAAATATTGCAAATAGTTAATCACCAGCTATTACTCTTCAAGTAAGAGTTAATTTATCATATATTCCAATCAATGGGTAAAGCTGTGATCTCTCACACAACACAGTCTTATACTCTATCTTGAGTAGGGAAGTCATTGTTCACAAAAAGGTAGATAACTTTTGAAGTTGAGCAAGTGCAAACCTTGATGTGCTAGCTGATGGCAGATGATGTTATCACTGATGTAAAAATTTATGTATGTTGTTAACTTGTATTATCTCTTTACCTATTTCTTGCATACCGTGAACAAATCACATTTTTGTGATTGTGTCTCATATTCATATTTGTTTGTATTTATGTATGTGTGTGTGTATTTACCTGATATTTAATGAACTGTGGTATATGTACAATATTTTTCAACTCTACTCAGGATGACTTGGTGATTGTTGCTACTTCATCTCTGCTTCTGACTACATTGTATGTATGTGTCATCAAAATCCTTTATAATGATGTTTTCATGCTTCTCTGGCCTTAATCCTTGTATGGCTTATTGGACTGATGGAATGTTTATTATCAAGTGTTCTCCAAACTTGTGTTTTGTTAATATGATTAATTTTGAAAAAGAATGGTACGTAATGAATGAGAAAGATTATGAATGATGAACAAAGCAAAAAATAGCACTGAATATCCTCTAATAAGCTGATATGTTGTAAACTGTTTTCTAGTTGTGGTGATCTGAAACTGGTTAGTTTAAAAAAATACTGCAAAAACCCATATTCTGTTTTTCCTAAGATATAAAGAAGTGAACCTGGGAAAAGACTCATTCATTAAGTTTGAATATATGAATGATGCAAGGCAGCAAATGCTGCAGTGCAACCAATATGCACAAGAATTTGCCAATATGCACAGATAAGGATTTTCAAATTTATGTCCTAATTTATCATGAGGAGCTAAATGCTTCAAGTCTGTTCTTCATTTCATGCTAAGCAGAGATATAAATAAAAACTGTTGAACATTAGCTGTAATATGCAAATGCATAGCAAAATAGTCACTTACTAAAATCATACAATTCAAAAATGTTCACCATTCTTTCCAATATTTAGCTCTTTTGTGGGTTTCCTAAATATGATTAGTAAGTTAAACTATCATTCGTTGAAAAGTGTGAGGTAATATACTTCACCACGCCTCCCTTGATATGGACAAGACCAACAGCCATGGATTTAAGCACCAAAGTTAAAAAAATTCAAACTTGAAGCAGAGGTTTTGTTGTGTTTCATTGTTAATTACCTCAAAACCCATGGTTAGTTAATCTTGTTCCTGGTATGCATACCTTGTGATACCCTATTCTCCTGCATGAAAATATGTCCTATAACAGTTATGGTACTAAAGAGAAATCCAACATTTTTCTATGGCACATTCAGTAGAAAGAGAATAAGTTGAATGACAATTGGCTAAAACTTGAAAATACTTGAAATTTTTAACATATATTAAGTTAATAATTTTCTACACTAAAATTCAGTTTATTTATACCTAAGATTGAAAGCTAAAAGGTGAAACCCTTATCTATATAAGCAAGATTTGTAGTGGCAAAACTCCCTGTACTAGTATCATTAGAGTATAATATTCACCTTTAAAATTCCCAAGTTTTGTAAGAATTTTACAATAAAATCAATTATCTCATCATTTGGAAGATCTTGGTAGTGATCTTGACATACATATCACACTTTTAAATGCTTGAATATTATGGTACATTACTCTGCTACTGTGTGTAAATGATGGCACTGAATGAAGAATGAGTACTAAAAGTACTTTTCTTATATTTAAAGAATAACTGGAAGTCTGTGTGGGAAGATCACTACCTGAGCTGAGATATCAAGGTCCCACTGTATATATATATAACACTGGACTGCAGAATACTTACTTATTAATGTTCATGTCAATTCCATCATAAAGCATTTGCAATATAAAATGTTAATTTGATGGGGTGTGACCAACTGATGTGACAATTTGTTTCAAGTTTTGTCAGTGTGGATCTACCCTGTCATTTTCTGATAACTATCTTGATATGGTGGTTAGTTCTTGGTGCAGTAATAAACCATTATGTCAAACTGCTTTCCACCAAGATAAAGAATGGCTTGGCAAACTTAAACAAAGACCCTGATCTTTCAGCATCCAAACAAGAGCAGAACTTTTCTTACAAGATTACAAAGCCTGAGACTGACTTGGGTGGTGCACCAAAACATGCCTGCCAGAGCATCCAACATGCAAATCTGAATAGCTGACTCTGGCAAACAAAATAACAATGCCAAGGGGAAGAACCACAAATACCAATAGAGAGTCTTCCAACATGGCTGGAAACCTTTGGTAAACTAATATCTCTATTTTTTGTGTGCACTCTTCTTATTTTCTTTATTTTCCACTGGTTTACTTACTTTCCATCTGTTATGGTGGACTGATATACTGAATACAAATACAAAAATATATAGATAGGATTGATTATCTCAACATATGCCTAAACTTACCGAATGCTTTCCCTATTGCACTTGCATCTTAATTTTAGTTTTAACGATCTATATCTACAATTATGTCTTCACCAAAGTGTTGTATGTATCACTGAGATCATGAATTTAGCTTTCAGTGATTTATAATGTAAATTTTGTTCTTGCCAATTTCAGACAATTCAAATTCTTATCATCATCTATAATATTTGATTTCTATATATCCCTGATGGATGTTTTTAAAAAGTTTATTTGTGCTTTCTGTTTTTTTTTAATTTACTTGGAAAAAATATTCAAAAGATATAAATAAAAAGTTATGGACTCTTCATGCTACTTTCCTAACAGACAGCAATGCCACACAAAGTAATGTAGTTATGTGGAATGTGTGGAAATGGTGTTTCTCTAACATGGCTACCTGCCTGGAATGGCCAATATATTTGTCCCCTGGCCACACTTAAATTTCATACCATGGCTAGTCAAAGCCTAAAGATGTATATATGTATTGGACATTTTCAAATTTGAAGAACTTTTACTTCTACCTCTAGACTTATCTGTTACACCATACGAGCACACACACACACACACACACACTAGCTGTTCCTAAGATCTCTTTTGAAAGAGGGTACTCGTAGCAGACTTTGTATACTTTGTGTCTAAATATTTTGGCTATTTTCTCTTTTTATAGTGGTATGTCCTCTTATGTAAAATAAACTTCCACCCTACACCATAGGCCTTCAATGGACCTAAAATTGTTGATCAATCAATTCTGTACGATGTCTTCTGATGTTCATAAGTAGAATGGAGTGGGTGAGTGATGTGGTAAAGCATAGTAAACAAAAGTTATTCAGGCATATGATGACAAATAAAAGTGAGTTTATGATTAAGATATCTTAATGAAATTGAAGAGTAGAGTATGTGAGGGAGGCTACCAATAAACAAGATAAACTAGATGGGCATGTAACAGTAAGAAAAAGAGAGGAAAGGTGATGATATGAGTGAAGCATTTAGATATTAAAAAAGAAAAAATGAAAAGGGAAACTTCATTTGTTATTGTCTTACCTAAAGAAAATTCCTAGATAGGAATAGTGTGTGTGTATTTACATACCATAATTATAACATATGGGAAAAAAGCTGTGCTTGTGCTGTCCTGTCTTCTTATCTATGAAAATCCAACAATTCTTTGAATTTATAAACTGTTCTTCTCTTAACTATCTTATCTAGACCATTCTGCACCTCTACACATCTTTGTGGAAAGCTGAACTTCTTGATATCTCTTCTACAATTATCCTTTTTTTCATTTCACTCCATATCCTCTTGTGTCACTGATGTCCCAAATTAGTAAGTCTTCTCTATCTAATTTTTCCAGACCTTTCATCACTCTGTACTTTGCTATAAAATCTCTTCTTTCCCTTCTCTATTCTAATGTTGTAAGACCCAGTGCTCATAGCCTTTCTTTATATGACAGTTCACGTAAACTTTGAGGAATCCTTGTTGCTGCCCTCTGTATTCTTTCTAGTTTCCTTGTGTTTTTTATATTATTATTACATTATCATTATATTATTATTATATATTTATATTATTATTATATTATATTTTTTACTATATTAAAGTCATTATCAGTTTTTGGTCATATCATTGTCTATATAAGTGAATGCTGCCTTTACATTCCTCAAGAGGTCATTTCTCATACTTCTACTAATGTGCTCTTCTGGCGACATATCATCCAAAATGGTTACTCCTAAGTCTTTTTCTTTGGTCTTCTTTTTAATTTCTTCATTCCCCATTGAATGAATTCACTTCAGCCTTCTTTTACTCCTTTTTAATTCTAATACATTGCTCTTTTTTGCAGAGCTGAGTATGTTACTACTAGATAGGTAGCACATTACTGTCAATGTGTTAATGAAAAATCAGGGATGCATTACGGCCAATGCATTACCAATTTTAATATCCTGAAGGAGGTCCACGTTACAGCGTTACTGTTACCAAAATTGAAAGTGCATTACAAGCGTTACCAATTTTTACCAGTGCATTACTGCCCCATATTTTTAAAAACTTTTAAAATAGTCCAACACAGACATTTCTGACTGTGTCAATGCTGATGGAGTGCTGGCTATGAAGCCATTGGCAGTGGTATTACCAGAAACACTCCTGCCCCTGTCTATCGTCCAATAGTCACTAGTTACTGATTGATAAATAACAAAAGAAACTGTTAAGGAACTCACAATAATACTGTGGGTATTGTCTGTGAATGGGTGATTGCATTTCATTATAATCCGATATGGCAATCCACTGAGATCTAACGCTTTCTTTATACTTGTTCTTCCATTATTTTTCTCACTTCTTCTACTGACACTTGAATTTCCTGAACACCATAATTCATTTCCATGGATGTTTGACATTGAAAGTCACTTTTTCTCGGAAAGACTGACTGGAAGTAGTTGTTCACCACTCTTGTCATCTCTTCTGCATCTTCATACATTTCATTGTTGAATTTTGCTTTGCTTTTTTTCTCCTATATTTTTTCCAGCTTGTCATTTACATTTCTATAGAAAAATTTAAACTGATCCCCTATATCCTTCTCATAGATCTTGAAGTACATGTTTCTTTTCTGTACAAAGTCCATCCAATGATTATATCTTCTATTTCCTCTCTATCTACTCCAAGTTTCTTTCTCTTTCCATCCTTACTAGTTAACATCTGTTAAATCACTCTTTCTGTCTAGGCTTATTTTCTTGACTGGCATGGGTTTCTTTACTACTTAAATGTACTTTTCTATCAAAATTCTCCACTTGTCGGTTTCCTCCATTATATGAAAATGAGTTCAGTCTGTTTGTTTGAAGTATTTCCTTATTTCTACAAAATGACCTTTACTGTAATTGTATATCCTATCTTTGTAATCTTCATTCTTTGTTTCCTCTGGGCTGCCCTCCAGCCTAAATTCAAGTGATACATGATCACTCTTCCTAAGTGAACTCTGGTATTCTAAGTTTTGAGTATCTCTGGTTCCTTGATAAAAACTAAGTCCAATCATGATGGCTCTTCATTTCCTCTATATCTTGTGTTACTTCTCATCCACCAAGTTAGGATATTGTGCACTTTCTGATTCAGTAAGTAGTTTATGTCCCCAGGATACTTCTCCTCCCTCAGTTGTCCAATCCTCCTAAGATATCTCTTTACAATTTAAAGTTTCCCCGACTATTATGCTTTTACTCTTCTCAATTAATCTTTGCAAACATCCTCTAGTATCATCTAACATATTTCTTTATTCTTCACTTCTCCATGAGTTTGTTTTGGGTGGGACATAGACAACAGCAAAATTTCCCTTTCTTTCTTGAAATCTCACTCCTACTTTCAGTACTGTTTTTTCATAAGTTATTTCATCCACCAGCAATTATTTCTTTACAAGCAACATCACTGCTCCCTTTTTTTATTCTCCATTTTCTTTCATATATTATATCTATTTTGCCCAAATTCCAACCATTCTAATCCTCAAAATAATTTAGTCTCTGTTAATCACACAATGTCAGGCTTGTTATCTCTTAAATAATAATTTAACTACACTAGTGATGTTAACATAGCATTTATATTTGTATATTTGTCTTTTAATACTCTTCCTCTTCTATTGTTATGTGTACTTATTTCCTTTTTTCCCTCCCTCCTTGTATACCACTTCCTTAATCTCATGTCCTTGACTTCCCAGTAAAAGTTTACCCTCTCTGCTGTTCAGTTTTAATTTTTATTGTAGCTCATTTTTATAACTGACTGAGTTTTGCTCTATCTTTTTAATTCAGATCACATCTTAACTATACCATTTATAGGCTCCTCTCCAGGAACCTGCCAGAATTTCCTCAACACCTACCTGTAATTTTAGTCTAATCTTTAAAGGATATGTTTTGTCCTCTTCATAATTCCCAAGTCTGTAGACTTATTTAATTTCATTACTCAGTCTCTTACCTTCCTATTCATCATCCTTCACCACCAACACTACTTTCTCAGCTTGCTTTTTCTTATGTTCCTCTCCTTCATGCCTAAATGGCATAACTTTTCCCTTTAATCCAAAGACAACACCATGTTTCTTCTTTTCTGTAACCAACCAAATATTCTTTTTCCTTAATCACCTTAACTAAGTCTTGGCAACATCTTGTTCTCTTTCCTTGACTAACTTTTCTGTAATCTTTTTTTTTTTGTGCGTGTATGTGTGTAAAATGGAGTGAAAAGTAAGAGTGTTAAAAAGTATGTGTGAGCAAGGGATGACAGAAGGATAAAAGAATTACAGCATGCAAAGAGGGAATACATGGACTGGAAAATGGGGACTTTACATTGTAGCCATCCTATGGGCTTGTAACAAATGAGAGTTATGTATGGATAAATAGTGATGAATAAAGATTGGTTCACTGAATTGTAAGAATATATATATATATATATATATATATATATATATATATATATAGTATATATATATAATATATATATAGATATATATATATATATATATATATATGCAATATTTGTTTTATATTATGATGTCAAATTTGAATTAGCATCATCAAATACTTGTCAGAATTATTTATGTAAAATTTTTGTTGTTTACTGTTGCTAAGATTAAATAAAAGCTAGAAATCTCTGGCACTGCTGCAGTGTAATCATGTAAAAAAAATCTGAAGACAACATTGATTTAAATGGTGCACCACAGAGTAGAATTCTGTGAATAATTTCTCTAATGTGCTTATTCATAAACACCTTGTCTCTTACCATACAAATTACACAATACAACAAAACTTGTCAATTAGTTTTATACAACTTTAAAAAAAATAACTCAAATACACATTATAGGAATGCAAAATCAGATACCTACTGATGCAACTTCCATTATTCCACACACAAACATGTTAAGAGGGATTGCTCCTAGGAGGGCTTGAAGGGAATTCCAACATGAAGATATTAAGCCATTAGGTGCTTGGTGGAGAAGATGTTAAGGTGTTAAGAAGTAGAAGAAGTACTATCAGTTACCAAAGTTAATCATGAAAAGGGAGAAAAACCATAGTGTCCCAGAAATGAACAAAAATTTCTTGTAAAAATGTTTTTTTCCATAAGAAACTATGAATTTGAAATACGAATCAGTAAGTATTATATTTAAACTCATAACAACTGCTCACACCTGCACAATACACAACACATCCATCATAAAATACACAACTTACTAAGTACAACTGTCTAAGGAATTGTTAAACTTCTCACTGATCACTGCAAACTCTTTGTGTAGAAATTAGGACAATACTCACCCTCTTGAATTCTTCTGTTTCTTCTACATGCCCAAGAACATGCTTGGTCAGAGCATGGAGGATGTCAAGACAGTGTATTTTGTCCCCTTTGGCTATAGGCAAGTCAAAGGCCACAAGAGCAACTGTGTTGGGCTTAGGTATACCAAATGGACTGTCCAAACTTGCAATGAAGTCAGAAAGTTGTGAGAAGTTGATGAACTGTGTGGCGTGGGGATCATACCTGAAATATTCAAAATAAAAGTTACTTTAAATACCAAATCATTATAAAAAATAAAGATAAATATAGTTTTATATTTCCTTGGAATTTTCTGCAATACATGATACACAGCTAAGGCCTCTGTATAAGCCAACAGTGAAAAAAATTAATGGAGATGACTAAGAATATATAATTTTATAGAATCTGTTTTAACAAAAGATTAGATGTGAAGCTTTCCTGTTTTGATTATTTGCAAACGAGAGACTAAAGGTGTTCAGTACGAAGATGAGAACATTTGAATGTCCCTGAGGAAGAGGAGTTTATTATCTGGAGGGTTGTGTCAAGTTTATAGAAGTGGGAACAGTCTTTATTTTGAGGCAGTGAACAGCACAGAGCTTTCCTAGTTCTAGAGTTGTGTCCCTAACAAAGGAGCAAAGTCATTCCATAAGAACTGTAATAAAATAAAGATAAATACTTACTTTGACCATCTAACATAAAACATTTCTAAATCATCTTCAACAATTCCAATTTCTTCTTCCTTGTGTGCTTGGTTGAAATTTTCCAGAATAACAGCAATGTACATGTTGATGACAATCATGAAGTTGATGATGATGAAGGAGACAAAGAAGACAATTGCAATAACTGGGTGGCCACAGTTACCATTGGGTTGGTTCATGTAATTTATGTCACAGTCAGGTGGTTTTGCCATAAGGGGATCCAGCACATCATTCCACCCTGCAGAGGTGATCAACCTTCGGGGAGAGAAGAAAGCAGATAAAGATATACATAATGTGAAAAAAGAAAGAAAAAAAATAGACTTCTTATATTTAGGATGAATTTCTATTTTATATCAAAATCCATTTGCAAAAAAAAAAAAAAAAAAAAAAAAAAAAAAAAAAAAAAAAAAAAAAAAAAAAAAAAAAAAAAAAAAAAAAAAGTGAGTCTCAAGAACATATACTGTGGTCTCAGAAGTCGTAAGGAACTCAAAATTTCACTTTACTAATTACATAGTTTAATCCTGAAAATGAGATATTCCCATTTTTCATTGCTTGCACCCATTTACAAGGTTTTGTAATATGATTTTTATTAATTCTTATCTCTCTCTCTCTCTCTCTCTCTCTCTCTCTCTCTCTCTCTCTCTCTCTCTCTCTCACTTACACATACACACATAGAGGGTAGGTAAATGCTATGGATATTATAAAAGGCTTTTGACAAAGTTCTGCACAACAGACTTGTATGGAAATTTGAAGACAAGGGTGGACAAAGAGGTTGGTATCGGGTGATCATTGTCTCCTTGTTATATTATGGGGTCCACTGTGAGTAGTGCAGACTGTGGTGAGTAGTAGCTGTGGGCATGTGATGCTGTATCAAAGTTTGTGAACAATTTCATGTGATTTCCTCAGCCCTGGAGTAATGCTGCCTTATGATTGGCTGACTTTTCTCATGATGTCGCTGTAATGACACCAATAAACACTTTTAGGGGACCTAGCATCCTTCATTCACTAACTGCCACAAATCTTTGTGGATACTGGGGGTGGGCAGTGGTGGAGGAAGGCTTTGTTTACAACCACGTATGCAGACGTTCAAGTACTAGATATTTTTTCAGGTATTAAACCGAACTGTTGCATTTGAGTAAAGAAATGTTCGACTATTGAGACATTTGAGTACTGAGTCTCCACTGTATATGTATATGATATCCAGTGTGGTGTAACCAGCTACATGACCCTATTTGCTAATGATGCTAAATTGTTGAAAATTGTTAAGAACTGGGATGACTGTGAGTGAGAGAGGGACATGCACAGGATCTATGAATGAAGCAAAAGTGGAAATTGGAATTTAATGCCAATAAATGCCATTTGATGGAGTTAGGAAAAAGTAAAAGAAGTTCAAAATGGGAATATAAAATGGGACAGGAAATTACAAAGAAGAGTAAGGAGGAAAAAGATTTAGGAGTGGTTATACAACATATAATATTTATCCATCCCACCTGTTATCCTTATCCATACTTTCCCCAACCATCTTTGAAGCTACCTTATTATCATAGCAATTACTTAGACTCAGCTTACTCAGACTATTCACCACTCTGTTAGGGAATGGATATATACTTGTGTGCCTTGTATATCAAAGTTTTCTAGCTTATACTACCCATTGCCTACCCTATTTACTTATTTCTAGAAAATTATTTATTTTCCTTACTAATTCCTTTCACCCATTCTATCAATGCTTATGCTATTCGCCTCCACAATACTCCTTGAGTTGTACATGTCACCATGTTCATCTCAGACCATTGTTCCTGTTTGAATGATGTGTTGTACCCAGTCTGTCACAAAAATGATCCTTGTACAATCAATGCAATACCTCTTGATGAATTCTTAGTCACTATAATCACTTTGTACGTCTGTCTGAGGATGAAAAGTCTCCAGTTGATGTCTGCAGTATTGTTGCTCCATCATGTTTTCTGTCTTAGGCCACCACTGCTCTTATCCTAAGAATCTTTTGACTTAAGCCAATTCCTAAGACAAAAAAGCTTTTATAGGTAGGTCCTAACCTTTCCTAGACAAAATATATGTTCTAGGCCAAATTTTTGTCCTAGGAACCTTTTATAAGTATGGGCCATGGAGACAGGACACTATGAGCTGTGCTCAAACCTTGTATAATATAACTAAGTAAATACACACACACAAAACACACACATGCAGAGGAAAGAAAGAAATTTTGAAAATGATGTGTTAAGCAAAGTGTGAAGAGGAGACTTTTGATAAGATAGTAAAGGGAGGAAAGATATATCAAACAGCAGAGGAGATAAATGAAATTATGATTGGGAGGTTCAAATCCATTTTCACCATGGAAGAGAATTTTACAGAACCAAACATGCCAGGGGTGCAGGGTGCCTTACAATCATGGTGCAAAAACAGTAAGTTGACAGGTTATTGGAGAACTTGGATGTGAGGAAGGCAATGGGGCCAGATGGAGTGTCAGGTTGGACACAAAAAGGAATGTAAGGATCAACTGGTACAGCCAATTGGGGAAATGATTAACAGCTCTATAGAAGAGGGGGAGGGTACCAAAGGAGTAGAAGAGCTAATATAATACCCATATACAAAGTAGGAAAGAAGACTGAGCCACTGAATTGTAGACTGGTGTCACTAACTAGTGTTATTGGTAAGAGCTGTGAAATAGTGATCAAGGAAAAAATGGGTGAAATATTTGGAGGAAAATGAAGTTATAACAAACAGCAAATTTGGTTTCAGGCAAGGGAAATTGTGTGTGACAAACTTACTAAGTTTTTATACAAGAGTAATAGGAGTTGAAAATACAGATGGGTGGGTGGATGCTGTGTAAGTGGAAATCAATAAGGCTTTTGACAAAGTACCACATAAAAGACTTTATGAAAATTGGAACACATTGGAGGACTGAGAGGGAAAATGCAAGTGGATGAAAGATTACTTAAAAGATAGAGAAATGAGAACTGTGATCACAGACACATTTTCAAGCTGGAGTAATGTAACAAGTGGAGTACCACAGGAGTCAGTATTAGCATCCATTGTGTTCCATATATATGCAAAGTATGGTGTGACAATTTACAGGAGTCTGTTTGCTGATGATGCTGAATTGTTAAAATTTATAAAGAGCAGGGAGGGCTGTCTAGAGTTGCAATGAGATCAAGACAAGATCTATGAATGTATGAATGGAGTATAAAGTGGAAATTAGAATTTAATGCCCAGAAATGCCACATGATGGAGTTAGAAAAGAACAAAAGAAGATCAGTATGGAAGTATAAAATATGGCAGGAAGTAATAATGGAGAGTAAGGAGGAAAAGATCTGGTAGTGGTTATTCAAGGCACTATGAGCCTTGAATGGTATATAAGTCAGCCATTTTGTTCGATTTACAGGATGTTGGCTAATATTAGGGTGACATTCCAATAGTACATGGATAAGAATATGATGAAAAGAATTATAACCAGTATGATATGTCCAAGGTTGGAATATGTGGCAGTGGTGTAGTACCCAAACATGAAGAAGGCTATAAAGAAATGAGAAAGGATTTAGAGGGCAGCTACAAGGATGGTACTGGAGTTAAAAGACCTAACATATGAAGACAGGCTGAAGGAACTGGGTCTATGAATCTTGCAAGTTAGGAGAGAAAGAGGAGATCTAATTACATTATCTAAGATAGTAGATGGCATTGAAAATATAGACAAACAGGACCTTGTGTTGATGAAAGAAGGAAATAGACAGAAGAAGGAGACACCAAGAGGATCAGAAAAAGTCAATGTTTAAGGGACATTAAAAAGTACAGTTTTCCACAAAGAACTGTGGATATTTGGAATAGATTAAAGGAAGAGGTTGTTATAACAACAAACATACATAAATTAAAGGAAATGTTAGATATATGGAGACAGGACACTATAAGCCCCACTTGAACCCTGTATAATACAACTAAGTAAATACACTCACACATACACACACACACACAAACAGATTATGCTAAAATATAAGGAAAAGTAAAAGGTAGACCCACTACACTGAAGATTGGCTTCACTAACAAGAGTAGAAGCTAATATCCAAGAAAAATTGTAAGGAATATATGAATAAAATACTTGCAGGAGATAAATTTCTATGCAATATAAATTAAGTTTTAAAAAAGTAAACAATATAGTATTAGTCTGTAAAGTTCCTACTCAAGAGAGAGAGAGAGAGAGAGAGAGAGAGAGAGAGAGAGAGAGAGAGAGAGAGAGAGAGAGAGAGAGAGAGAGAGAGAGAGAGAGAGAGTTCTATATGGCTACCAATCAGTAGTAGTAGGGATGCTTGAAATACCTGAATAACAACATCATACTGCTGCCAAATGTTTCGAAGTTGACAAGATCATCAAGGGCTCCTTTGCGCTGGACGTGACCAAACACTGCCATGCCAATAATGGCATAAATAAAGGTGATGAGGAAGAGCAGGGCACCAATGTTGAATAAAGCTGGCAGGGACACTATAAGGGCAAACAGCAATTTCCGAATCCCTTTTGCAGCCTGGAACATGAAAAATAACCTCAACATTAATAAATAGATCTTTAATTTACACATATAATTCTCTGTGCTAAACCAAAATTCTGAATTGTGTTTAATTGTTTGTATATATGTACCACACATACATACATACATACACACACACACACACAAACACGCATATATATATATATATATATATATATATATATATATATATATATATATATATATATGTGTGTGTGTGTGTGTGTGTGTGTGTGTGTGTGTGTGTGTGTGTGTATGGTCAGTTACTTCATAATTCATGAATTTCATAAGAGAAGTTTGGTATGTTGTAAGTTCTAATAAAAGTAAATAAAGAAAAAGAATGAATAAACATTGTTACATCGTAACTGATGCTAAAAAATACCAAGAATGCTGTTTTTCCTTAATTTTTTAATGTTTGAAAGTGCTGCTTGACAAGTTTTCCTTAAGAATGTTTGGATTAGGCTAAATCTTTAAGATAACAAAATAATGATCACAAAATATATTTACTTAATGCACTATGAATTCCCTCCCTCTAATAAAAAAAGGTTTGCTTGTGACTGTAACTTTCTCTCTTTTTTTTTCTAAGTGCTTAACCATTCCATGAGACAGTTTACCATCTGCACTACAGTACGTATGGTGAAAAGAATAATTATGATAAAATTGTGATGTTCTGCACTTATGACTACAACAGTCTGGTGATACCCATGAGGGCACAATGGAAATATTACAAATACATACAAAACTGCTCTTTAACTTGTTTTGTATCAAATATTTATGGGATACTATACCTATAAAATAGCTTGTTCTAATATGAAATATGTAAATATTTGTGGTGTATATAACAGGAAAATGCCATACCATCGTTTGGGTCTCCTTACTTATTAATTATCACAGGAGAGAAAACATAAGATATCCACAAGTGTACTACAGTTGAAGGAGATATCAATTTGTCTATCAGTCAGCTGTGAGCACTTTTATACATACTTATTATTCCAGGCATGTATCTTTCCCATATAAATGCTCAAAACATTTCTGAAAATCAACACTACTCAATTCAAGTGTCATAGGTTTGCTGTGTCTCACTAGGTGGATGGGCATCACCACTTTTTGAGTTAATACTTGGTATCAGATGATCATTAATTTTTGTTAAAGAAATGTATTTCTTGAGTGTTGAAAGGACAGGTAGTGGAGCTTAGGTATGTCTGTTAGGCGAGGAAACTAAAAGTGACTGTTAATAAAAGCAAAGTAGTTAAATGATTGATAGAGTTAGATGGTAAAAGGATAGTTTCCTATGAGGTATTTCATCAAAAGTTTTCTCTTTTCAGATACGAATATATATAATCAGTCCATCCACTCCTAACCATATGGGTTAATTTTTTGTATACAGTTTCATTCATTAATGTAATTTTGCATGTATAGGTATATGATCATTCTTGAAAATTTTTTTTCAAATATTTTGGTTAAAGCACAGAGAAAGAAAAAAAATGTATGTGTTTGGTGTATTGATTACACAGATATCAATATGTGCCTTTATCAAGTGCTTGCTTTACAACATAACTTGTGTCAAAGATATAAGTGTAAAATAAAACACAAAAAGCAGTTCTAGTGTTTGTGTAGTGAAATTGCAATTGTGCTGTTCAAAACTACACAATTCTTCTTCTTGCAGCAAACACTGTGATTGAAAGTAAACAGACATGTTAACAGTACAGATGGTAAGAATTGTATATCATATTTAAAAAGTAATTAAATTTACAAGACAACAATTTATGTCATACTTATTACTATATTTTCTATTTAAATATGCAAAATCTTCTGGTAATAGAAATTTCTAACCAGGAAAAAAAGTACATTACTATATGACATTATTTAAATTAGGAGAATGTAATGACTTTCTACATTTACATTTCTATTTAGTCCATGCAAACTTTTACTGACTTGCTTCCTAGCAAGCACACAACACTGTTACAATATCCATGCATTCTTTACTTATTGCATAAATATTGCTCCAATATTGTTGCTTTATTCTATGTTTGCTGGGTTCAACACAAATCCTTAATTTCACTGGTTGTGGTAAAACTGCAATACAAATATTTCCAAGGACATGTTATTCAACCAGGATATCCTTGAATAGTTATTATCCTTTCAGCCCATAAGGAGGTGTTTGATATGCAAGTCTACTTAATATGCATTATGCTTCTTTAGATTACTATAAGATTGTTTAGAAGAGATAGTTGAGCAAGGCTATATACTAGTCTGTGTATCATCCCTAATAGGGCATAATCTGAAAACTAGAAAACAGGCACAACACAGTCCGTCTGGGCGTGCTCTTGGAACAATCCAAGAAAAATACAGCTTAAGAAAACATGGGAGTTGCAAGTGGAAGGTGCAGTATTGCAAGTGGTTATGGACATTAACATATAGGGGCTACCTGACCGAAGAAGGAGTTTCGGCCGTTCACCGTCGGCTGTTGGGAATAAGGAAGTTAAATGCATGTTTTGGTTTCTTTTCAGTACTTATTCGTGGCACTTACATGAGACACTATGTATCAAAAACAGATATTAACATAATATACGGCACAAGCCAAAAGTATCTATGCCTGAAGCTAAAGTCAGTGATAGTCAAAAATATTATGTTTCCAAAGTATCATCTTGTTAATATCTGTAGATGAAAATATATACATACTGCACAATAAACATCCTATACAACTACTTTTAGCAAAATGTTATTTTTATGGATTTAATACACAATTATAATTGAAGCCTTTATAATTCTACGCTAATCATGAATACGGAATTCTGAAACAGTTGAGTTAATACCTTAGTAGGAGATGGCAGAATGTACTTGAATTATATAGAATTTTGATAACTACTTCATTAAACAAAGTTTGTAAAATTTATAATAGTCTGTTATGTAATATTGGAAGTGCTATAAATGTTACATTAATAATTTGTCTTTCAACATCTTGTCTTCACTCATATTACAAAGGCTTCTCAACAACTAGAGTATATATATATATATATATATATATATATATATATATATATATATATATATATATATATATATATATATATATATATATATATATATCAACAAAACTACAAGGCTATCATTTCACCCCAAATCTACTAAACATTGATTACAGACTAAAATCATTGATATCTACATTTTCTTTTGATGTACCAAGATTAATGGAAAAGTCTTGCTAAAATATTTTGTAATAAAATATAGTCACATTCTGCATCTAATGTACATTGGAAAAAAAAAAACCCATACAGCAGTGGCCAAAACTGTTGTTATAAGAAATAAGCAATTATGACTTATTCAGGAAATGAACAGTTCTAGTTTTAATACAAAAGGTTCATGTCAAAGTGTATATTTGTTTGAATACGAAATATCTTTAGCAATAAGTTATCAAGAAAAATGGGTCAATCAGTGGATCTGGATCACTTTAAAGCTTCAATTTTGAAAACCATCTTACATTAATTTTGGTACACCAGGAAACCTGTAATTTTCATAATGAGTAATTTTGCAAACTGAAAAAAAGAAGAAAAAAAGAGGTTACTGCATCATAATTGACAAAAAATGACATAATATAAATACTAACAGTATCCTTTATGATTATTCATTATATGGGAATCTGTTCTTAAAAAAAAAGAAAAAAAATCAAATAATGAAAACATGCACACACATTTACCCATTTCTAATTTCACACACACACGCACACACACACACGCGCATACACACACACACACACACACACACACACACACACACACACACACACACACACACACACACACAAACACACACACACACACACACACACAAACACACACATTAGATAATCGACAGGACACAAGAAAAGTTGAGGAAGGGAGATTCTTGAATTACATATACAAAAAATCACAGCTTCCCTCACAGAAATACATAAACCTGGAACAGCTTACAAGAAGAGGTGATGGACATAAGGAATATACATTAACTAGAAGAAAAACAGGAGAAATATAATACATGATGAAGCAGGACCAAATGAGTGTAACCTAGGCCCTGCATACTACAACTACATAAATACACACACCCACACTCAAACACATATACACATATGTATTCAACACACACTTGGTCAATGAGGTAAATGAGTCAGTGACTGGATAATGATGCATAGAACATATTTAAGACCAAGCTTGAGGTTAAGTATGAAGCATTCTATGAACATAATGTGAATTGCAAGCAAGTATGACTGCACCTCTTCAAACCCAAAGCATCTCAAAACTCCTTGCTCTGTCTAGTCAGTCAACTCTTTCAAGACTAGTTTTCCTTCATATTTCTTTTATTCCTTGTTCAACTGATACATGTTGTTCTACACATAATCTTCTGGTGCATCATCTCTATTACATTCAAACTCCCCCTCCCATATTCTGAGTCTCACAGCTGTACTATATATCAACCCCATCAGCTGTCTTACCCCTATGTCTGTCTTGTCTGTCTTGTAGTACAAGATGACTATCACTAATCTAGCATCACTAGGACCTGTAGGATGCCAGATTAGTGATTTCACCGGATTAAGGAGAGGTTAGAATACACTTAATCCAAACTTTAACCACCTCATTTCATCTTTCAGACACCTGATAACCACGACTAGTTGATTAATAAATGGAACTGTATTGATACCACTTTTTTCTGCTGATATTGATACTGATACTTCATTTCTAGCTGATACCAAAATTGATAACACTAATATTGTTAGCAAAGAAACTAAGCAAGTAATTTTCTTTTTGTTTCTTGAAGTATTGCCTAATTCATTCAAAATTTCATTCCTTCATCTATCAAGCTTATGGCATCATTTGAGCTCAAAAACAGCTGATATATTAAATGTCTTCAATCATCTCACCATTCAGGTGAATGCAACAAGGTAAATATACACAAATGTCACAGTGGCTGCTGCTGTTGAAAACACCTCATGTGTACGATTACGGCATTTCAGGTGGATCAGAACATCCCATATGAACATGCCCTTAGTCTCTCACTCAATTTCACATATACAGATCACTTCAGCATCTGTTGAATAGGTTCTTTTCAGGCTATATTAATGATCTATTATATTTTTTTCCAGTACTTTCCACAAATTTATAATGCCATCAACCTACCTTGAATCAGTGACTGTTTCCAGGCCCTTCATTCTAAAAATTGTCCATTTTGTCTTTGTTTTAAACTCACATTGAAAAATGATTCCTAATAGTTCAAAACATGTCTAAAAATTACAGAAATTTTGTAAAATTATCTTGGCAGAGAATCTAGAAGCAATTCTATTAACCTTCTATTCCTCTCTAAAATATATACAATCATAATTGTACAGTCCACAAAGAAAATAACACAATCTGAATCATACTTCATACTCACCCAGAGATTCATAACACAACAGTCTTTCTGCCCATGATTCTCCACTGACAAAACCTTTCTTTCCTTCTTTGTTCAATTCATACATCTTCCATAACACAAGATGATAGGTAATTAGAAAAAAGGAAGAGATATAACAGGCAGAGATAAGAAAAGATGATTTACCATTCCTGTCACATGTTACTCTTTCAAATTTTAACTCTGTATTTTTATTGATCATAGAGATTAGAGAGAGAGAGAGAGAGAGAGAGAGAGAGAGAGAGAGAGAGAGAGAGAGAGAGAGAGAGAGAGAGAGAGAGAGAGAGAGAGAGAGTGATTATCTTCAGTATGTTTGTAATAAAAGCTTCAAAACTAGTCATATATGTACGTATATGTATATAAGCTGCAGGAACCTCCTCATAATGACCAATAAGCAAATTGAAAACAACAATTTCATTCAACAACAGATCTAAAGGAGATAACCAACATGGATCCATACCGACACACTTGCAAGAACAGATCAACATAGTCCACAAGCCACTCTGCACAAACATTGAGCCAACATTTAAACTGATATACTCCAAAGGAGGCAACCATCCACCACAACAAACTTGCAGGGTTGTAATGCATCACCCTAGGATTCATTAATTGATGCATGGTATTAAAGAAGGAAATAGGAGATACCTTGATGAGTCGGAGAATGCGGCCAATCCTGAAGACTCGCACAACCCTGAGAAGTGTTGGACTGATAGGGAAGTTGGTAAGTACGTCTTGCAAGAGGATTCCCATTATAGATGCAAAGACAAGGATGAAATCAAAGAGGTTCCACGGGACAGTGAAGTAATGGTGCCGCAAGCCTATGATTTTTACAATTGCCTCTGTAAAAGAATTATATTCCCATTAGATTAACAACAAAGGAAACATGAAAACTAAAAAGTACTGTAACAAGTGAATCTGACAACAATAGGCAATTTGAAAGGTGTAAATTTTCCATACCTTTATTGGAAGAATTTGAACAGATTTCACTTATCAAAATATGACAATTATAATGTATAACACCATTTCCCAAATTAGTGGAAATTTCACACTGGGGGAAAAAGCTACCAGGGGGATATAATTATGCTGTCTACAAGCAATGAAAAAAAAATCTCAGATGGGTTTTCTCATTTCAGAGAGAGAGAGAGAGAGAGAGAGAGAGAGAGAGAGAGAGAGAGAGAGAGAGAGAGAGAGAGAGAGAGAGAGAGAGAGAGAGAAAGAGAGAGAGAGAATCTATGTCATACTAACAAAAAAGGAACAAAATAAAGACATCTTAGGAGTAACAAAAAAATGAAGATAAATGTCAAGATATATTTTCTGTTTTACCAAGTCCAAAGATGGTGGTGAAGAGAGCATTGAAGACTTCCAAGGTGAAGGCAACTGTGCGGGACTGGTGGTAATGCTCAATGGCCATGGTCACCATGTTGAGGAAGATCAAGACAAAGATGGAAATTTCAAATCTGTAGACAAGGATAAAGTACAGTACACTATTAAAAAGTTAGGCTAAATATATGATTCAAAAGCTGATTAATATCACACTCATGAAAATCATATAATAGGAATACTGCTTGAAATATTGAATATATTCCACAAAGAGAGAGAGAGAGAGAGAGAGAGAGAGAGAGAGAGAGAGAGAGAGAGAGAGAGAGAGAGAGAGAGAGAGAGAGAGAGAGAGAGAGACTATAACTTAATTTTCTTGCTTTTCTTTACAAGGTTTTCCCTTTAATGTTTGATTCTCTGAGATAAACTAAAGAGCTCTGCGGTCATACATTTTTCCTTCGGGCATTATAAAATTTCGTCAGTATCTAAAATTTGTATCCTTTGTTCACACCTATTACACTTTTTGTAACACATACAGTGGAGACTCAATACTTGAACATATCTATAATAAAAATTTTCAAAACAGGAAGTTCTCCTTACTTTATTATCTGAGAAATTCACAGTTACGGCATTTGGTAATTACTACCCTCAATTTTATTTACGGTAAGAAAAATTCAGATACGGTGTCGTGGAAAATGTCTCCAAGTGAGACTTTTATAGGAATCATTCTGCATGCACGAGCGATAAAACTGTTGTTCAAACACTGCAACTATAAACATAATGGTTCTTCTTCCTTTTCCATCACATGCTTCCATATATTTCCCTTGTAAAAATGAGAAATGAGTAATTATGAAGACACATCATCCACATGCTATTATGCTATTTCTCACTCACTAATCTGGCTTGCTCATTGAATTTTTATTTCAGCACACTTCATAGATATCAGAGCAACAATATTTGTTGTTATAAACTCATACACAAACTGTTTGGGAATCCGAGAACTGTTTAGGAGTCAGAGGAGCAGATTAGTGAGTAAGAAATAGCATAATAACACGTGAAACATGTGTTTTCATAATTACCTACTCATATTTCTTGTTTTTATAATGGAAATAAATGGAAGCATGTGATGGAAAAGGAAGAACATTAACATTTACACCGTACTGTAGTGCCATCACGCTGCACGGCCACCACAACAATCAGTCTCTTCCCACGTTTTCCCCAATGAACACAAGTGAAACCTTTATGGCGTGTTTTTAGTGGACATTATTATCATGACGCACAGTGATGTACCTATAATGGCCCCAAAACACAGCACTTTACATTTTTTATATGACTATTTTCATGTATTTTGATGTTTGTAGAGGTGACTATTAATGTGATGGAACACATACCCTATTATTACTTGTTATAATGGGTTCGGTATACGGTAATTTTGATTTGTGGTAAGGTTTTCAGGGATGCATGTGTACTGTATAAAGAGGATTTCCTGTACTCAAATGCAAAAGTTTGATTTCATAAAAAAAAAAAAAAAAAAAAAAAAAAATAATAATAATAATAATAATAATAATAATAAAATAAAAATAGATAAATAAAAAAATAATTAAAAATAATTAAAAAATAATAAATAAATAAAAAATTCTACAACTCCAACGCCCGCATACGTGTTTGTAAACAAAGGTTTCCTCCCCGCCGTCGCTGGCTACCATTGGTATCCACAAAAATTTGTGGTGGTTGGTGAGTGAAGGATGCAAGCTCACCCAGAGTGTTCATTGGCATCACTGCTGCGATATCATGAAGAAAGGCAGCATTACTCCCGGCCTGAGGAAATCATATGAAATTGTTCACAAACTTTGATACAGCGTCACCTGGCCACAACTACTACTCACCCCCATCAGTTCTCCTTGCAATGCTTCCATCATGGCTAGTGTACCCCATAATATAACAAAGAGAAAACTGATTTCCCGATACCAAGACCTTATCTCTGGTGGAAGTAGTGTAGTGTTGGGGTGATGATTTCAGACATTGTATCAATATCACTCGATGGTATGGAGTCGAGGTGATCTTCATGACAATATTGTATATAAAAACAAAGATGATATTTATTATAGAAGGCAATAGAGGAGCAGAAACATAAATATTGTGGAGAAAGCAAAACACATGAAAAGAACCAAAGAGGCAATGAAATAACTCTAGCAAAGGTAATTTGCTTCATAAAACTTGAAGCACATTTCAACTGACCTACAGGAAGTCTCATGTACTTCATCAATTTTTGATGAATGAGTTGGAGACAAGGCAGAAGGAACAATGAAATGAATAGAAACTACACTGCAGGAACACACAGGATCCATAAGCAGTAAAAGGCTAAAGAAAGCATGGTTCTGTAATACATAAAGTGAAGTTTTGCATGGAATGCCGAAAATAGAGCAGAAGATAAGGAGGGAAATTTCTGCTGGCGATCGTGGAGATGAGATAGTATTATATGGTGAAATCTACATTAAGGTAGCTGATGTGGCAATGTATGTAAGAAAGGAATTTAAGTGACTTGCAGCAGTGGAAAAAATAGAACAAATGTTACTATAAAAAAAAAAGAAAAATGCATTGAAATTTTTGTAATCCTAAGGTTTTGCTAAGGTCAGAACGAATGACCTGATTTAAGGTATCAGCCAAACTCTTTAATACTCGAACAGACATTTGGAATTAATTAAGTTTGTGTATTGAGTCTCCACAGAATTGTTATACATATTTTTCAGCTAATGTTCTTTGCATAATAAATTTCTTTTCCTGGAAGACAAACATAATCAAGAATTGATTAATAACTCTGGAAGGAGATGCAATTTTAATTTTTTATTACTTAAAGCAGAATGAAAAAAAAATGACTAAAATAAAACCAATAATGAAGATTTGGATTTATCAATCTACTTGTTCAGACAAGTATATTTTTCAGTAGAAACATTACTGAAATACTTAGGAAATATGTATGTAAATATTATTTTTAATATGTAAGGCTTCAAATTTGATGAATCATTTATCATACCCAAACAAGTCTACAATGAATAATAAAAAACAAATGTTGAGCTGATTCTATAAGAGCACTCTACATACCTTCTTGAGACAGCAATATCATAGAACAGAGCATGGTATGGATGTTTGGGTCGCCTGATAACCTTCTGGGGCTTCTTGCGACCAAGCTTCTTCATAGCAGTGTAATAATTCTTCTGAGAGTCCGTGAGAAACATCTCCAACACACCGCCTTCATACTGCACAGATGAAGGAAGTTAAACTAGATAATACAGCTTCAGCCTTGATGAGAGAGAGAGAGAGAGAGAGAGAGAGAGAGAGAGAGAGAGAGAGAGAGAGAGAGAGAGAGAGAGAGAGAGAGAGAGAGAGAGAGAGAGAGAAAGAGAGAGAGAGAGAGAATAGAAGTTTCTCAGGTAACATTTCTTTCATCATTCAAAGAATATAATTGGGAATGTATTCAACATCTGTGATGTGTCTACTTTCATTAATGTATCCTCTGGAATTAGAATGAAAAGTAACTAAAAAAAAAGGAATAAAAATGGTAGTGCTGTCTTCATTATGAGTGACTTGATTTTAACTGCAGAGTAAGTATCATTAATATATAGTCTGAAAAGTAATAAACTTATGCAGTTCTAAGAAATTGTACATCAAGGAGGATAGTGATATGTAATAAACAAATAAAGACTGAAAATATACTGTTTTAGACATTACTATCTTTTTAAGATTATTCATATATAACAGTGGAAATGCATAGTAATATGCATTTTTCATTACCTATTCCATAAATGGTGAATAGAAAATTTCAGTTTCTCTTATTCAATTCATTATCTTAAAGGTATGACCAGATTTACTAGTATTAATGAATTCTGAACAAACAAATTTATAATTACATGTTTTTAAGTAATTCAAACAGTGGATACTGATGCCAGCTATTACAAATTTGGCAGGAGATAATTATTCGCTTAGTTACATATGGCAAAACTCATTCACTTGCTACATCCAGTCTTCTTGCTGACTGAAGAAGATAACTTTTTGTTTATCAGTGTAAATATTTTATGAATGTGTGTGTGTGTGTGTGTGTGTGTGTGTGTGTGTGTGTGTGTGTGTGATTATATAGTTGTCTTATACAGCAAAGAAGTAATTTTCAATTATTACACATTTTAATTTTTCATGGCTGTGAACTAAAGTGATATCTATTATAAACAGGATAACTTGTTCAAGTAAATGTAACTGATCTGGCTAATTTTGTTGGTAGTACTTGTTATGCAGTCAGCTGGTGTAATTTACAAATAGAGAGAGGTCATTCTAATTTGTTTTACTTCATTTATCATTAAACCTGTGCACTTTTAGCTCCAGTCATGGCACCATTGAAAAAGAAAGTGCATCTCGTTGTGTAAGGCAGAAACACTGTACATTATCTATAAAAACAGGGTTAATTTCTGAAAAAAAAAAAAAAAAAAAAAAGAGAATGGTGTGTCAGTGCAAAGCTGTGGAAGTTATATAGCATTGACTCTTTGAGAGTTTATAACAAAAGAAATTAAAGAAAATGGCTCAGTTTCTCTGTTAACAATATCAGCTGTACTTATACTATCTGTACTGGCCTAAAATGAAGTATCAGTATCAGTTGAAAAAGTGGTATTGGTACAGTCCCACTTCTTAAATAAATTTATAATGACTGACGAGGCATTTCAAAGGTAGAAGAAGGTGGTGGTTAACTTTTCTGTGAAATGTAAATATAATAACCTCTTTGTAGTCCTGCAAAATCACTAATCCAGCACCCTACAGGTCCCAATGATGGTGGATTAGTGATAACTGACCTGTAATATGTGGTAGCTTCCACAGGCAAGACAAGTACATTTTTGTTCCTTGGCCTGTGCATATACTACCAGAGATCTGCTATGGTGGCAGTGCCCCTCACTCAGCTCATGAGGAACTGGTGTAATTTGACTAGGATGAGGCATGTCAACAAGGCTTTGAGGTCCTGAAGAGAGCTATTACAGAATCTCAACCCAAGCCTTCCATATCTAGTTGACACTGATGCCAATCCTGAAGGTGTTCAGATAATATTGTCCAAAGTTGTAGAGGAAGAGGATTTCATGGTAGCATATTACAGTGCCAACTTCAGGCAGCTGGAATGCAGCTCTTGTGTCACAAGGAAAGAGATCTTGGTCATGGTGGAGAGTTTGTTGCTATGTATTTCCATTTTTACCTATTCATGGCTGATCAACCACACCATCCTCTGCAGACTAAAGGTGATAAAGATAATTGAAGGGAGAGCTATTACAGTATTTGGACTGGCTAGAGCAAATACTGTATTATGCACCAGCCAGGCTGAGTGCACAACGATGCCAACAGCCTGAGCTGCTGTTCTTGTGAGTCTGATTGTTGTCTTCATGCCAGAAGGAAGTCTGATGCCTGAGGTTGGAAGGCGGGATTGAAGCTCATGAGCAGTGAACAAAGGTGCATCAGGAAGATCAGGATCTTGGGCTTGTGGTCCACTGGCTGGAGGCAGGAGGTGAGAAGCAATGCTGGGAGGATGTGTTGCCATTGAGTCCTGCTCCTGTTGTTAAGTGGGCTGTGCTCAGGCTGCACAGAGGTGTGTTGCAGAGGCACTGGGATGATGCTTGTAAGGAGGAAAGTGTGGTTGATAGTGGTGCTGTGCTCTCTGTGGGCTGAATGGCTGCGATACATGCACGAGTCACGAGTGGTCACTAGGCTATGAAAAATAATGCTGCCTTTGTCAGCACTACTGAATCAGCATGCAACATGATAAAGCTTAACATATGTGAAACTTAAATCTATGCATGGATATTATATACACTTATGCCTTCTAATTTCTCTGTTGCCCTCTTGAAAGCCAGCATTATTAAGACCAATAATTTTTGGGTGTTTGCATGAACAAGCCACCCTTTCTGCCCTCCCACATAGATGGGTGTTTGAGTGAGTTCTTCCAAGTAGTACCTGGATTTCTTTGCATCAGAATCTAACAACAGAACTGGCTAATTCCTACCGCACCACATAAAAGACTCATGACCATTCTTGTATAGGCCCGTGAGACAACATATTACATTATATGGAGTCATATCTGCTCACCATGCAAAACATTCCCTACCTACTACTGTTTTCTTTACAAGGCCCATCAGTCTTATTTGTGGTCCCTTTATAAGTATAACTCTAACATATTTTTATCAAGAATATTTTGGAAATACAAAATTCAATGAGTATATTTATTAACAGCAACTCTATCAAGAACAAATTATAGTAGAGAGTACCAAGATTTAATATAAATGAACCTTAATTATGAATAAGATGAGTGCTGCTAATAATGAAAGCCAATAATATAATACAGTTAAAAGTACTGATTGTATCACCTTGAAAAATCACATCATGATAAGAATCAATTACTTACAGCTGGAGTAGGCCTCCTTCCTTGTTTCCCATTGTACAGGAGCTAGCTGTTCCCTAGAGGGAAGGATAGGAGATGCAGTGGTGGCCGTACTGGCAAGAAGACAAGACCTGGTTGGAGAGGAGAGGAGTTCTTCATGATATAGAGTCAGAATGCAAGAGGGAAGCAGCATGCCTTTTATGTATTCCTTGCAGATGGAGATTTCTTTGGAGAGGTGACATGTAGAGCAGCCATGATTAGTGGGATTCATCTTCTGGCATGACCAATTATAGGCGGCAGCCAAGACGGCATTAAACTGGGTAGATGCATGGGAGAGTTGCTGTGGTGGGAAAATACCACAGTAGAAGTAAAAGCAGACATAGCAGGTAAAAGTGTGACTGCTCAGGTACTACACATAATGTCTTGATTTTTCACAGCTGTGTTGGCAGCAGGGTTGGAGTACTGCAGAAATCCTCCCACCAGGAAATTTACTACTGCAGTGGGTCACCCATCCAACTCTTGCTTAGTGCATTATGACTTTGGCCACTGCCTTTATTTGGTCATGCTGGGAAATGAGTCCAGCCAATCATGGCTGTTCTATGTGTCACTGCTCCAGGAAAAGACCCGTATTCATAAGGAGAACATAAGAGGTACACTGTCCACTGCTTGTCACCACTGTGTTCTGACCCTGATTCTACATTGTGAAGACCTCCTCTCGTCTCCAGCTAACTCTCCTCTCTTTGTCATTGTCACCACAACCACACCTGCTACTTTTCTCCAACAGAATGGCTAATTTATGTAGAAGAGGGAGCAAGGAAGGTAGCCTCTTCCCACAGTACCAAGTTCAGTTTTTTTTTTTTAAGACACAACTACCACTATGCAGCCCAATTATGTGGCCATCCCATGAATCCTATATCAGATGGCCTTACTCTGAGAGGCCTTCCATACTGCTACACCAGCAATCACCTGTCATTGGTCATACCAGAGTATGAATACAGTTATTCATGTTCACTCTACATGCTGTCACTCCCAGACTTAGCCTGTATGTATAAATAACAGCATCGCTCCTCACCATTCACGAGCTCTCTTGGCAGTGACACCAAAGCAGCAACAACTCCCAGTACATCACTTAGAAAGACATGATACTAATCATATTTTTTCCACTAGGTTCTTTAGTATACATTACACTTCTTATTCTCTTTTCACATACATTTAGCCTTCCTCCCAAGCAAGTGGGATGGCATAAAAAAAACAAACCAAAAAAAAAAAAAAAAAAAAATATGTACAAAGCTACTGTATACATGAAATATGTAGATAGAATTAGATATTTACACAATGAAGTATTCCATTGGAATTCTAAAAGTTTACAATACTATGTTAAGTCTGTAAAATATTATAAAAATACAGTGTATGTAATCCATTTCAACTTACAATCATTTTCTTGTTAGATTAAATTTTTTAATTTCCAAATTTGAATCTTCTATATTTTTGTAGCATTTTTCTACCATATTTGCATGTTATCATAATAATTAATCTGTATGGGTTTCCAAGTCTGATATCATGCCACACTGGCTTCTTGTATGGTATTTTGAGGTCTGCAATATCAGAAGAGACATGGTAGAATGTCTCTGTTGGCCCTGGAAATGAAGCCAGTTCTTAGCTGAGCTAAGTGCGCTTACATCATTAAGCCACGTTTTCACCTGCATATATGCAGACATAAGTTTTCATACGACCATACCTATACCCATAAATGTTCATAAATACTTGCACATGCATTTAATTTGATTATCATATATCAAACAGTGAAATGTATACAATTTCTTTTTTTTGAGATGTATCATACCTTATTCTGCTTATAAATCAGATTACACTAACTCCTTTCTACAAACACCTCCCAACAGGAGGAAGAATATTATATTTCTTAGCAAAATTAACATAATTTTTTGTTTGTTTTTAATGAAGGTTTATTTGCTTGGCTGTGTAGATGACATTGATGGGTATGTATGTATGTCTGGTAAAGCCTACTTGCCAACCATGCTGCACACCAGGCATACCTACTCATTTGGACAAGGCTTTAGGCATGTATGTAGCAGTTCCATCTTTTTCTATATTCTTTCTCTTCATTTCTTTATAAATTTTTACATATCCATAAAGAGCTTGATGGTCATGGGCACTTCCTGAAATTCTATGGATATCTCTATTTCTTAAGGAAAAGTCATCCCTTCAACTAAAATTTCTCCTTGGAAAATAGGAAAAGTTGTAGAGAATAGGGTCAGATGATGTGATCCGGGAAAAAAAGAAAAATAATGAAGTATTTGCAACATCAAAGTTCAGATCTGATCTCTATCTAGGACAATAACACACAAATACTGGACTTCCTGTAAAGAAAAAAGAAAAAAAAGAAGAAAA